>BEXV01000063.1:113514-140761 GCA_003118195.1 Hemicentrotus pulcherrimus | reverse complement strand
TTATGCCTCTGCCGATGTTGTAGCGGTACCTTTAATCGAACCCTGCGATGATTGCGGGTATGACACTGGGGTAATATTTATGAGGTTTCGTTGTGCCGAGTGTGACACGCGTATGATTTGGTGTTGGTGTATGGGGAATTGGATCTGGAAATTAATGAAGTCAGTTGCTACGATTTATCTCAACCTCGTTCCCACACGGAGTACAAACCAAACCAAATACCCTGACCAGAGAGAACAGTTAGCATGGTGAACTTGACCCGGAGATACTGAAAGAAAGGAAACGAAAGAAAGAAAAACAAAAACAAAAGAAAGAGAATTAATTCTGCTTCGTTCATTTGATTTATTGTGATTTCAGAGTTAGCGATCTGTGATTGTATGCTCCAAATACTTATGACAAATGTTACATTGTATATAAAACCCGGAAAGTAACAGGAAAATCATATTTTTATTTATCCCCATAATTCCTGCTCTCTGTTGTTTCTACTTCTTCACCTACTTCTATAATTTCAAGTTTAATGTCCATATTAGATATTTATAAATAATATATTTGTAAATTTTCATTCATTTGTTTGTATTGTCATTTGTTACTCATCATGTTCATGTTTTATTTACTGTGTTAAAAAAAGTACAATCAAAATACAAATATATACTATAAATGTACGATTGCAAATCAAATTAGATAATTATACGGGAAGTGTGTGTAAGCAACTCGTTAACTATTGTTTTGTACATTATCAAAACATCATTTGTTTTTTATCAACATCTTGCAATAAACATACAATCCATATCTTATCCACCTGCTTATGCTTTATTTCTTTGCACATACGTTTACTTACAAAGTAGCATAATCTTGTTTATACTTATTGCCAGTCTTCATCTACAAAGTATGATATATAAAAATGATTTTTGATAGGACAAAATATGTGTCAGCTTTATATCAGGCACTTTATATGGAATTAAACGACCCAGCTATATGAGGGAATCTATGCGACCAACCTTTTGCCTTACTGAAATATTAATGGGGGAAGTATACACACTGATATTAAGTTGGTTTTTTAAAAAGCATACATATGAGAAAAACAAATTATTGAAATTATGAGCAATATAGGATTGAAAATAGGCAAGTTATGCATTTTTGATGTTGTCATGAGTAAAACACATATCTTGCCATCTCCTCTTTTGCTCTGTACAGAAACTTTCCTTCGTTATTGATGACGAACTAGATTTGTGTCATATAGGGGTTGTATATAAATATATTTGTAATAATTATATTTAGGATGATTGTATAATGGCACATTTTCTTATGGGGGAGATAAATATTTTCGAAGTCTTTAAGTACAGGGGAAATGGGAGGAGACCTCACAAGTATCGTCACATAGTTGCCAATTTGTGTTTGATAGATCGCACCTTCAAATGCATAACTTCCCCTTAAACGTTTCTCGGTCTAATGTAGTGGCGGTGTGTCCAGCAAAATAGAGAGCTAATGTTTTAAAAAAAGCAATTCCTCTGCACTCTCTCGTGCCCCATCTCCCTCCGCCTCTCATTGTCGGTAATGAAATCTATACCATTATTATAAAAGGTAGCAGTGGGTGCTTAAGTTCTGAAGAAATACTTCTTGGAGGTAGACCCTCGCCGCACATGTGCGTTACATGAGCTGTTTACTTTTCGCCCGCTTAGCTTAACCTAACGAAAAGCTCTTTTAAAATTTGCAGAGATTCATCAATTTCACACGGTAGTATACTGTACGGTATAATGAAAAAGTCACAGTTTTAACCGTACATAGATTATAATCCCTTTGCCAGCTTATGAATATTACACACTGTGCCTTCCTAATACGAAACAATGACTGACACTTTGTTCAGATATTTCAGTCAGCTAAAAAAAAGCATGACGCCATTATTTTTTTTCAAACTTTATGTCATTCTCACTTTTCCTTGAATTTTAATTCATTCCACATCAGGCTTTTTATTGGTTAAATATTTCAATTCTAAATTACCCCTAGTGGAGGAATCGTTAATAGTAAGCTGCCATTGATATTATTAATATCCTTATTATTATTATTGTTTATTGCAATTATCACTATTAATGCCATTAATAGTATCATTATTATATACACATGTACCATCATTATTATAAATGTGAGGTAATGAGAGGACACGGTTTCCTACTGTGAGCTATTCATAAGCTAGCTTAGGTATTAAAATCGAGATACATTTAAAACTGTGACTTTTTCATAATATACAGTATACCATCGTGTGGTGAATCGGGTGAAATCTATAGTTTTTAACATTTCAGGCCAGAATATTGATGATATCCATTTTGGCCATTACATAAGGAGATGGAAAAGAACAGCTGCTAACAGTGACCAAACACTAGATCAGTAGAATAGATCATTTTGAAACGTAAAACTAAAGTTAGAAGTATACCCCCCCCCCTAAACTTCTTCTAAACGTAGAGTACTGAATAACAACGCATCTATCGCAGCATCTGGAATACGGACGATGGTTGAGTCAAAATTGAATCCTGAGTTTCCACTTCCACCAACAAGAGCGTGTTTCTTTCTTCTTCTTCCTCTTTCTTTTTTTCTCCTGCTATTGGACGAACACTCGAACACCAGGAAGCACTACTTTAGATACACGTTATGGCATTATATAGAATTACATAACATCTAACATAATGCCTGTCAACATTTATATGGATTTTGCAGACTAAAGGGTGTATGGTTGAGTATTGTCAAATTTTGAGTTCTGTAACATTCGACCAAGGGCTCAGAAAAGGCGTCAAGGGGAGTCGATAAAGGTCCTGACTTTCGTTCGAACAAAATCGCAAAGACTTTCGAAAATTCAACTGAAGGACAGTATCAATACTTTATTACCAACAAGCAATATTTTTCTCCTCCATTTCATTTCCAATTTTACTTAGTTTTTTTTCACGATCAACGACAAGCGATAAAGAGTAATGTAATTTATTTCATGTACTTTCTATTTCAAAATGATTATTATTATTATCATTGTTATTTCTTGTAAACAAAGCTGCCAATGTGTAACATTAAATGTGAAATATGAAAACGAAACCGAACCTTGTTTAGGCCATACATTGTTATGTTCTCCAATGTCACTAGGTGATCCACAGGCAAGACTGCTCAGTTAGGTTTAGATTGACTTTTCGAACGTCTTTGCGATTCTATATTCTGGACTTTGTAAACATCTAAGGGGCTTGATCCTGAATATAGAAACGTCATAACATACATCATCTTCATAGAATATAATTTCTCTTTTTCTGATGCAGAGAGATATATATTTGCTTTGAAAGAAAATGAAGAAGAAAAAAAAAATGGAAAAAAAAAAAGGACAAAGACAAATAAGAGGGACGTAGACGACTGTGGTTTGAACCATAGAATTGTAGTCGCTGTATGATTATCCGGTCATAAGGCATGCTAGAAGAGGCCTGCTAAGACGCAATGCAGAATGCCTATGTGTTGGGACATCCCGGTGGACTAACAGTCCACGTGACTTACAATACCGGACTCATGAAAAAAACAAAAACTTTCACATGAGCATCAGTCAAAAACACAAAAGAAGCGAGATACGAGCGTCATTAAAAATTCAACAAACCATCAATCAGAAAAACTAATTATTTCATCTCATACGCATTATACGAGGAAGGGCCATGCCCACTTTTATCACCTTAGTACCAGGTATAACAACCAATCTACATGTTTTCTATCTATTTGGGGACGAGGTTGTGAGAGGGACGTGAAGCAGCGTGAGGAAATGTCGGGCGGCAACAAAAATGAAGATTTTAAAGATATTCCTACTTGCCCCGGCCCCCACTTGACCCTATTTACGACTTTACTCACCAAGTTAGCGATTAAAAGACCGTAAAGGGATGTAAGGGTGTTTTACCCCGAATCAGCACCTTGCAAGATTCCATAAAAACGTAGTTAACATCGTCATTAAAAGGGCCATGCACTTTTTACAATTGAAACTCATCACAAGTTTGAACGGATGTAAAATTATGACCAGTCACGGATGAATAAAGCGCACTGTTTAATATTTTGATACTAGCTTGGTCACAGTTTATATAGCATTAGAATGGTAACCACTAATCAAAATCCCGAAACGTAAACAATAATATTCCGCTTTTATAAAGCTCTTATTAATACAACGTCTCTAAGCGCTTTACAGATATACTAATCACTAATTTCGACGATATGATGAAATGAAAGGGAATTTACTTATAAGGAATAAATAGCGTAGGTATCTATCTTTTTTCTCAAAATAAAACATTCTGACAAGGAGTATTATTGTCGCTATGCAAGCCCTTATTCCTATATAATGCTATGTTAAGTTCCCTTGGTTTAATTCCCAGTGTTGTGAATAAATGGTTGGTATTAAAATAGTTTAACCGGCTCTATTTTGATTGCAAACTGTCATGAAATAGACATTAATGTTGCGTATGTTGTATTTGTTGTATACGTAATGATTTTCAAAACAATAATGAGCTGAGAAGTTTTTACTGACACATTTCATTGGTTTTGAAAGTTTGCAATCACTCAAAAGTTTTGCATATTGTTATATTTGTATCATATATTGGTAAGAATTATCACAATCGATATAACAGTTTCGTCTGCGTTCGTCAATCAGTGTTGGATTTTAAAGGTCCCCAAAGCAAAGAAGAATTTGAATTGCAATTGTAATTGAACGATATAGGCCTACATGAATTGACGCCCGAATGTTCTACATCGCATTCTAGGTCGCAGATAAAAAAAAAAAAAAGCATCTCTTACACTGTCTAGAGCAATTTGGTAGAAGTCTGTAGCATCTCGGATGGTAAAGAGGGGCAGATAAGATGCCAAAGACTAGGCTTACGAAGTTTAAAAAGAATCGGAATAGAAAAAAGACCTTAAAGTCTTATCATGCACTGCGTGCATATTGAATGAAATTTGGGAGAAAGAAGAACATGTTGACACGCGTTCTGGCCTAGATTGCCTTCCATACTAACAAAATAATGAAAGGGAATAAAATAGGGTCACAACAGATTTTTAAAATCTAGCTTCGGGATGCCCTGCGTTTGGTCAACCAGAATATATTGAGTTTTTGATTTAAAAAATGGAGAGTGAGCAAAAGAAAAGCTGTCTGAAAATTGACGATGTAGCCAATAAGTGTTATTGGGCGGAAACCGAATGGAATCTGTACTCTGACCATCTTTCAATTGAGATTTACTCAAAAATTATATGTAAACACATACTGGTCTGGTATCATTTGAAAGGGGACGTTATTGCAAATTGAAGTTATTTCTAAATTTTCTTGATTTTCAACAGCAATTTCATTTGGCTGGAAAGAATGTTCCTTACAGTATCTAAATACAAATAAACAAAAGACAAAAGACATAAACGAAAGACAAAACGAAATTGATATGAACAAGTAACGGCAATTTCCCGATTATTTTGAGATTTAAAGAATTTTAACGATTTTTAAGGGAGTCAATTTCTAACCTAAATTTAGAGCATGAATATGACAGTTCTAGAAGGCTTTCAAGAAGAAGAATTGGAAACAAATGTGTAGCATCTGGCATAGTGGAGACAAGACGGTAGAAAAAAAAAGACATGAAAATGGGACCGAAATTAAGCAAATGACACCTGAACGGTCCTAAATGGGCGATTTCGGAAAACGAAGATGTCAGTGCACACGACGGAATGCTAAAAAAAAATATGCATACGCAGTTTTTGGGGAAAATACGAAACTGCGTGGAAAAAAAAATGGAATTTTCCCGGAAGATCAAGAAGAATTAAAAATAAATAAATAAATTAATTAATTAATTAAAAAAAAAAAAAAAATCAGAACGCGAACAACAGGATGGAAAACGTTTATGCAATTATTGTTTTTGTTGTTCGCTAAAACTAATGTGTTATTGCCCTCTTTGGTGATGTCATGCTTACGTCTCCCCAAATCCTTCTCAGTCCAACCCGTATAAGTCGGTACAGCCCCGTAATGATTGACGACTTGGATCTGGAAAAGAAATTTCCTCAAAAGACGCCGCCACCTTAAGAGAAACATGAGAGAAGAACGGGTCGGCAGCTGTGTGCTGGGCTGAAACTGGGAGCTGGCTTACAGCCGACCGCGATAATTAGTTACGTGTAAGGGTGTCGAAAGAGGTCAAGTTCAAAATCTCGTTATCCTCGCTCCAGGGCCCATCTCCCACTCGGCCTCCATTCCTCAGCAGTATAAGCACCTCATAAAGCCAGCAGAATACCTGTCATAAACCAATGTTTGGATTTATGCAAAAGGTTGGCAATTACAATAATCTACTCTTTTAGCGTGAGATAGGTTACCTGAGAAATAACAGCACAATAGTATTTACTCTAGCGCACCATTCTGCTCTTTTTCGTAGTAAATGTTTGTCGTATTCGTTAATTTTCTTTTCTATTCCTCAATAAAGAAGGACATAAAGAATATCTTCACATCGTCAACATTATCGTTCAAGCAGGGTTGCACTTGATTGCTAGTAAGGCAACTCGTTTTGTTTTTATCTGGAAGAGTTGAAGGGCAATTTCAAAATCGTTATCAGCACTGGTTAAACGAGGAGTTAAAAACACAAAATGGAAAACGTCCCACAAGGTTTTGCGAGTAATTCGTGTAATATATCTGGAACATTTCAGGGTCGCAACCCCGCAGGAATGACAAGCTCTGGTTTCATGCAGATAAGTGGAGCTGCTGGAGATCGGGTCGTCACCACCACAGCCTCCACGTCGACTGCGGCAGGTAGCGGCAGGGCTTACATGCACCACCCTGGAGCTGCAACAGCCCACTTCGCCTACGTCAACTCCCGTCCCGATTGCCGGTTCTTACAACCCTCGGTGTCCGCGACGACCACGGGTACCATGGGTCTGCCGACGGCCAGCAGCCCACCGGGAATCTCGCCCGTGGCTGACGATCAGACAAGAACTCTCAGATCAACACCGACCTTTCAGTTCAACGGCATGAGTATGGAGCTGCACCCTGGCCAGCAACCTCAGCGGTTCGACTTAAGTGGAACGGGGGCAGGAGCCCACATACGCTACCCGTCGCCCATGGGCAGCGCTGCGGCAGCCATGTACAATGCAGCCGCTACGGCCCCACCACCCCATCCTCACCAGCAACATCTGTCTTATTTCAACTACCCTTCATATCCAACTTCTGCTGCCACATACCCTTTTAACATGGCAGGTAAGTGAGAGAAATGATTAATTAATCTCCACCCCTTTTCAGAGCCCCATCCCAATTTTACAAAAGGTAGAGAAAGAAATTACAGAAGAAAAAAAATGAAGATCGATTAACAATACCGTCTGCACCAAGTTTGTATCTTACAAAATAGATTTTTGACTGAATTAAGTATGGAAAAAAAAATCCTTTATGTACCTTAATCACCTAGACTTAAAGGAAATATAGTATTGCTTACTAATTTTGCTGGAGATTCGAATTCACAACAAAATCCCTAACATCAAACAAACGAAAGATGTGGTTTACAAAATATTTTTCTCGCATTATTATCAATAACATGTCTGCTATAAAATGAAAATGCCCATTAGTTGTTATTATCTGGTTCAAATGAAGATGAATCTTGAGGTATGTGTTATAAATTGGATTATTTCATATAATCATAAAGAAATATTTGATTCATGCATGGAATTGTATTTTTTTAATAATGCATAATCTAGATATTCATATTTCATTCTTGGTATGTAAGGTGAGAAATATCGCTTTCAACAGTCTGTATTTTCTCCCCTTCATTTTAGCCTGATAACATTAATTAATTTCGAAAAAAGACCGCAATCTTGTATTTTTTTCAAAAGTATTGGTATTATGCAATAAAATTACTTGAAATTTTCATGAAAATCTCTTTACTCGCTATGTATCAAATGCAGATGTACAGTCACAATTGTATTTAGAACTACATCGACATTACCTTACAATATTTACAAGACGTTCTAACTCATAACGTAATGTTTTCATAATACACATTTTATTCATGTAATATAGAAGAAGAAAAATGTCCGGTTTCGTAATGGATTATGATATTGTGACTGTAAAATTAAAACTACTTATCTTCTGTGCTTTTGAATTACAAATGTAAACTGAGATACTGATGTTGATTTCATATTTGTGAATAATTCATCAAAGTTTAACCGAATTCTTAGATTCACCAGATTTCAAACTGTCGAATATGTGCGTCTATGATAACATTGCATGCATTAAAAAAAAATATAGTTATTTATTTTTGGTTTCAATATTCTTTGGCACATGGTGTTACATATAATACGCAATCTATGACCCAGGCAAAAGGGAACAAAGGTTGTATTTGGCGCTGATTCGACAAGTGTTATTTCCAACTATATAAATTAATTAAAAAAACACTTCTTTATCTGAGTAAACCTATACATTGACTTCAATAATTGCTAAAATGTATATTGGTTGCTACCCCAAAGGCAGTTCAAAATCTTAAATCTTTTGATTTTATAAAAATGAAAATAACATGTATGGAGGTGGAAATTGGAGAAAGAAATATCTAATAGTTATACAATATTTTTTCCGTAAAGGGTCCCTTTACGTGTACTTATGTCATAAAGTTTGTGGATTTCCATATTTCTATATTTCACCATTCTTAAGCGGCCATTAGAACACTCACTACTTATACGTATATTGTACTGTAACGCTTTACAAGAAAGAATAGGTAATCTCCCATAACAATTTTCACGACTGCCATACAAATACCGCAGATAATGGAAAAATGCAAGATTCGAATATGCAAAGCAGTGTAGCTCTAGCGGTAAATCATGTGCACAATTGGAAATTTGGCAGGAAGATTCATCGTAAAGTTGATTATCACAGGCTATACAAGTAATAAAATGATACAAACATGCTTCCTTTTTTACAATTTAGTCTTGTTAGTGTCATGTAATTATTTAATGTGGTTGATAATAATTTTACTGAACCCTGCGGTATATCACAAACGAAAGAAATACAATAGCAGGTCTTAAATTTTTACCGATGACATTTCTTTGGTTTTTCTTTTGAAATATAAGAGTTTGCTTTTATTCGAATATTCAACCTACTCTGAGCAATACAGTACAGTGTAAGAAAAAAATAAAACTTTAATAAGTATTGGTAGATTTGAAGCCTGAAATATCTACGCAAGAGGGTAATAAAATTGTTGTTTACCATAATCAACTAGAAATAAGTACTTCGAATAACCAAATGTGGAGCATTGTAGAAGCATTAGAAGAGGGAAAGGATTTAGAAAATATGAAGAAGAAAAAAATCAACGGAAAAAAGAAAAGAAGAAAAAAGGAAAACACACACACACATGAAGCTTGAAAATGAAGAGAAAAAAGGCGAAACGAATTTGCAATTTTAGAATGTAATATAAGTGGCGAAAGTATAAAGTATTCTAGTATCAAATCGAAAGAGGGTTGAACAAAATTTGAAAACAAAAAGAGGGAAACAAACATATAAACCAACCGATACATTGCATTTGTAGACAAGTTGCAGGAACACTTATCTTTTTTTCTGTCCCACCGAAGGCCGCTGAGAAGTTACAGATGGTACAAGGTCATGGTCGGAGAAACTCCCCGATAATAGGCAGCCAACATCCCGACGGGATTCAGCGGCATTTGTAGGTCGATTTGTGGGAAGATTTTTAGGTCGGCATTGCCCAATTCTCCCTCTCCACCTCCTCTTCCTCCTTCTCCTTCTTTCTTTATCCGTCTTATTTTGCTTGTTTTTTTCTTCTCAACATCTCCCAAAACTCTTTATTTATTTTACTATTTTGATTTTATTTCATCCCCCTCAACAAAAAAAGAAACGAATACACGATCGCAAAGGCTGTCAAGAAATCAGCTGCAGAATCCACTTCAGAATCAATACATTCTTGCTAATTGCTTTCAAGAAATCATGTTCGGCTTACTATGTCATTTTAGTGTGTACACCTCTTTAACACTTGACCGACAAGGCTTTTGAAATAACTTCAGGTTTTTTTCTTCTCTGAAGTCGTTGGAGTTGAGTTTTTAAAAAAAATCATGAAACCAACAAACGACATCTCGATATACAAACGGGACTTAACTTTGATATACAATTAACTATCAACATTTAAAAAATCGATGGTTATTCAAGTGGTCAAAGTTACGCAAATGTATATGATTTATAATTATATCGAACGTAATATACAATGATGTACAGGGAAAACAAAACTTTGAATTTGATTCAAAACTGGTTTACCTCATTATTTTTATCCCCTCTTTCCTTGTGCCTTTTTATTTTGTTATTTATATTTTTAACAAACCTTATTTTTCTTTTTGATTAACGTATTTGGAACATGTTCTACCAATTATATAAATATTTGATAATCTCCGATACCTCCTTTTGGTAAACATACTGAACATTGTAATATATAGATTGTCATCATACAGTATTGTGTAATTGCAAACCTTGTTTTTCCCATCTTTCAGTATTGCAATAATACATTAAAAATAACATTTGCATAATAAAAAGAATCACAAGAAATTTAAAAATAGATCCCCCTAAAAACAAATAACTCGGACAAGATTTTATAAGGTACAGACAAAACAAATAGAGGGACGAGACACCAACAGAACAAACAACAACATTTGTACTTCGTCTGTTTTTTCTCTTGTGATTTATCTATATCTTGTTGAATTCGACTTCATTTTGTCAGTTACCTGCTTCTTCTTTTTCCCTTTTCTATTTTCTTTACCCACTCTCCCATCCTTAGTGTCTTATTTGCAAAGCCTGTTCATGCAATGACATCTGGATATACAATTTTATGTGGAATTAGAAATGGAACAAAATACAAATTCGAACATCTTAGTGTTCTTTAATAGCTCAAGTACAATAATGTCATGCTTGCACTTATTTGTTATTTCCGTTTGGATTTTTTTTGAATATTTTGTTACCACTGAAAAGGGAAATTAATAGAAACTGATTCCAACATGAAATTGAACTGATTATTCTGCAAATACATGAAACGAAAATACTAGAGAGTTTTTTGTTTACCATTAGTTATTTTGATACAGTATGAACTCAAACAAATATTAAATGTTATGCAAATGACTATTGAAAACAGAAAATATAACATTACAAGACTAAAATTACAAGAAGTGAATATTTAACGATGTGCCATTAGTATATCAATAAAAAAGAAAGAAAAATATCCATATTCAAAAAGGAAAATTCAACCTTTTTTTATAATTCATAAGGCATACGTGCTCTTTACATGCAATTGTGTGGATTTTAGAGTACGAAGAATGGTTCAAAAATATAAGTCGAAGACAAAACTACTTCCTGCATTTCTTTTTCCTATAACCGAGTCATGCTACTGGTGTTTAACCTATTGACATATATTTTTCTATTTAAAGTACAAGTCCACTCCAAAAATAACTTATTTTCAATAGAAGCAGAAAAATCAGACAAATCAATCAAAAAATGTTTGAGCATGTTTGGAAATCACTACACAAATTGCCAATTTTGTTATCAGTTTGTGACATCATGTCCTCACTATTTCTCAATCGCTTTATAAATTTAATCCCATTCATTTATCTTTTTATCCACCAAAACTTGATTTCCCCATGCCTTTGCCCAAGTTATATGATTTGTATCAAATTGCGTGCATGACATTGCACAAAATCTTTTATGAACTTTGAAGAATCGATACTTTTTTCTGAATATTGCACAATCATTCTTATTGATTTTTATCTTAATAGTTTATCAAAAGTCACATTTTTCATGATTTAACTGAAAAAAATTACTCTGTATTAGTGCGTCCACACAAAAAATATTACTACCAATCTAACTTGAATGCTGGTGTGAAGAAATAAGATTCTTAGGGGGAAATAGGAAATGTATATCATAAATAAAAACAAAAACAATTAGTGGATAGTGAGGACATGACGTCACAGACTCATGAGTGAATTTCCAATTTGTCTTGTGATTTTCATTGTTGAAAAAATGAAAATCTCGGTATAATTTTATTATTCGACGATAGGATATGATGAATTCTGGAAGATATATCACATTTTCATACTGCTACCCTGTTTTTTTTTTCGTTTTTCTTCTTACTTTTAAGTGAATATAATAATATAATTTACTAATACGCCTCCAACCCGGACGATCATAACCCTACTCATTACGTATTGCAAATTTAGTTTGGGGACGATAAATCATTCACTAATTAATAGACACAACATTAATACGTTCATTATGAGTAATCACTTCCACACATCTTCTAAAAGAGTTTATCCCATGTTGATATATAACTGCAAGTATTACTGTTTTAACATAACATACAAATATAATCACACAGTAAGTGCTCCGCAAATAGGGGTAAAACATGGAAATGGCAGTAATCAAATGTATCAAACAATATTCGTCTGGAGTCGTTTCAACAACATTATGATCATTTATATCATTGTAAAAACAAACTATAGATCTAACTAACATACTCCTTACGTGAACATGTGTCATGAATGTCTGTTTCAGTTTCAGCGTGTTAATCATTGAAGCTTTCTGAAACAGATTTACTTGATACTTGTCAACGG
Source organism: Hemicentrotus pulcherrimus (assembly GCA_003118195.1). Lineage (NCBI taxonomy): Eukaryota > Metazoa > Echinodermata > Echinoidea > Camarodonta > Strongylocentrotidae > Hemicentrotus > Hemicentrotus pulcherrimus. The sequence continues at coordinate 128,169 of BEXV01000063.1, read as the reverse complement.
CACTATGTTTAGATAATGTTTTGTCAGGAGTATTAAGGCGATTTTTTTTCTCTATGTGCCATCGAAGGTCCTTTCTCGTCATTCTATACAGACACGTAAATGCTGAGCATCATTTCAATTTCATTTCATTTAGCTGCGCTTTAAATACAAATATATGCAGTACATGTTTGTTAACGTGGGGGAATGATGTTAGCCTAATTGCTGGTATGCTGTTTTTTCTTTCTTTTGTGTTTCCATGGTCTTTACTTTCTCTGTGTATAATCATCAACTTCCTATCTGCAAAATGTAATATTCAAAATATGTCCATACGGACAACATGTCTGGACGCCATTTTGAATTATAGCTTTCTGCAGTTCCTTGAACTTCCCATTATGTGTTCTTGATCCTAACAGTTTATCACAATCTCACTTCGAGGTGAACCTTGTGATAGAAATACCAAGGGACACTGACAAATGATAAATGTGCCTCCACATTTGGGACATTTGGGTCGATTTACCCCTATTTTGTCTTTCCTTTGTAGAAGGTTCGGGTATCAGTTTTCGGTCAGACGTATTAAGTTGTTTTCTCGACGACACAGGGGAATCTTTAGTGAAATATTGTAAATGGTCCTCCATTTAAATTCGATTACCTCGAGTCAAGTACGACTCGGAAAGAGAGTGAGGGAAAGAGAGGGAGAGAGAGAGAGAGAGAGAGAGAGCAACACAAAGAGATAGGTATATCAAGAGAAATACAGTTGACAGAAGGAATATACGTGGGAGAAAAGGAAAGAGAAAGAAAGAAAGGGGAAAAACGAGAGATAGAGAGAAATGGATAGATGTAAATAGAGAGGGACATAGCGTGTGTGTGTGTGTGTGAGAGAGAGAGAGAGAGAGATAGATGAGAGAGAGATAGAGACAGAAAGAGAAAGAGAGGGGTAGAGAGAGAGAGAGAGAGAGTGAGAGAGAGATGGAAAAGAGTGATAGAGAGAGAGGCTATTAGTATCTCCAAGGATGGCGGCTTTCCCTTGCTCCTTAGAACAACTAAAACGGAAAAGAAGAAGAAAATCAAGTGGGAGAAAATTATTGTTATTTTTTGACGATAGATGTGAGATCATTACGTCCCAAACTGTGTTTTCTGGAAGACTAATGGAACTCATTTGGAGTACTTCACGATGTGGATTAGCTACTTTGCGGATACCAGAGTTATGGCACCCTTACGGTATGTTTGTGAAATATAAAACAGCAGGGATTTGATAACTATTTGATAAACAAATTTTTTTGATTGATTTTTGCATGAAAACATTATTATAAATCATCTTATTTTCTTCGGAGGTCTAGAAAGTAAAGGCATTGAATGTAGCACGAATAATCTAATATTCAGTTCTACAACTACGATATTGTCTCCAAAATTCGCACATACTGTACGAACTACAGAATGCTAGATTGAGAAAAGAACTTTCATGTGCATTGCCATTGTGCTCAATCAGACAAAATTGTGTCTACTGACAAACGGGCGTACATTCTAACCCTTGCCTTTTCATATAATCTGTCCTTTTTGACGTTTCATTACATTCTATCACACGTGGAAAGAAATAACACAATTACCCCCAAAAGAAGTTTACCCTGAATCCAGACTCACGTATTTTTTTTCACTGGTACAGATCCTACCGCTCTCAGTACGGCACTATTAGCAGTCATGAGATACGTAACAAACGTCCGAGTCTATTTAGTTTGTTTTCCTGCACTGATATGTTATTTTTAGGCTGCTAATTATGATCGTATGTATAGTCGTATGACACTTTTTGAATTTTCTCCGTACAGTCTGTAAGTCTTTTCGTATCGCATCCAAAAACTACTACCCTGTTTGATCTGATAACAAGATCAAACGAAGGAAGTTTGAGAAAATCAAATAAATAACAACTCAGTCATGGATCTGATATTCAATGCCAAAACTGACGCCTCAATATGATTCGTTTTTTTTAAAGAATCGATCCTTTTATTATTATATCTAGTTTATAAATCATATTTAAGAACTTTTTAAAATTTCATTTTATTTTTATTGTTTGTCCGTATTTCATTTTTTAAAAATGACCATTAACCTTTTTTGTCGAGTGGGGGGGGGGGGGGGGNGGGGGTGTTGAAGAAAAGGTGAATTTAACACTACCGTCCTCCGGGAATAGTAGTTTACCTTTAAATAATTATGCTCAGGCATGAACAAACATATGGACATGTATTTTGGGACACAGTGGGCATGTTACAAATTTACAGGATATACATGACCAAAATAAATTGAAGTTAATTATAGACATGATCCATAGACTGTGATCCTCGTGGTTTTAAACAATCTGATTGTTTTGCCTTAATTATATTCGGAACTGAGTATGCACGTACAATTAATTTGTATGTGATTTTAAACCCTATAGAACAACATGCTAAAGAGATGCTTATTTCAATCCATGATAAATATAGTTAAATAAGTTAACTTCTCGAATCCTAAACCTAAATCAAAACCCTAAAACCAAACGGCAACCCCTACACCTACCCTGTATCTTTGACGAAAAGATATGCTTTCAGATTATGACATTAAAACATCTACATAATCATAAACTTTCAGATTATGACATTAAAAACATCCTCCCATAGAGAATATACGATACTATTAATGCATGGATATGAATCTGTTTCATTGAGTATATTTGGTCAAAGGTACATAGATAACTTGCTATAAAGTTCAGACAAAAAATAGCATATCACGTCAGCTCATTCATTTAATGTGTAACAGGTCTGGTGTTAATAATTTTGCGATGCTCTTTTTCACCATGGTTCATATCATCTTATGTGGAAAACAGCAACATCATCAATACTAATATTCGAATAATAAATCTTTTTTAGAGCTACAACGTCATCCATGATGCCTGTTACGTGTGTCCAGACTGTTATTTTTATAGAACCGTTTCTACATGCGAATATTATCATTATCATCATTATTCAAAACGTCGTTTGTCTTTTTAGGTTTGTTGGCTCTAAATGTAGCCATTCCTGTTCATTCGATAATGCAAGATTGCAATATTACGTAATATCACTTGCAAAGTAAAAGAACAAAAACATACATTTGTTTGCATTTTTATAATTTACCATGATATAAAGCAGGAAATCTGTGGACGAGTCCGCAGACATTAAATATACCCTTAAAGATACTAAAATAATTAATATATTATATATATATATATATATATATTAATAATATAATATTATTAAGTATTTGGCGTCACCTGTGCCTGTGAGGTGAAAAGCGAACTCGGGTCTCTCCTCCCTGTATGACTGATTACAGTTGCGCAGGTGGACCACTTACATCGGAGTTTCCCCCTACTCTTATACAAATTGTGCAGTGGGTTCTTTACGTGCACAGGTGGTGACTCTCCTCTACATGGGGCCTCCATTGAACGTCCTATCTGAGGGACAGAGTGTTTTCCACTTAAAGGGATCATTTAACAAAGTTAAGTCTGAGATACACGGCCCTACGTGTTATCAGTGTCTGTGATATGGTGTAATATTGAATTCCTAACAAAATCGCGCTTCAAAATGATCAAGAAGTGCCTCAAAAAAGTAAAAAATCTTTGAGTGACCGGTTTTACCGTACTCGTTTTCTCCAATAGACTGTAGTGTTATGCAGTGGGTTTTCAAAATTTGTTATTCCAATCATAAATATCTTGATAATCAGACAGGCGATCGGCTTGTAAAAGTCTTGGAGTTCCTGACTGACCTAAAGGTTTATAATTATCATTGCAGCATGAGCTAAATCCAGGATTTTGTTTCATAATCTGAGACATAGTTACTGGATCCCTTTAAAGGTAATACAAAGTTTTGGTATGGGGTCATGAATTTGGTTCAAATGAACATATTCGAATCATATGCGATCCTATATTATTCAGTGATCGTTGTCGCGGTCGAAATCGACTCAAAAGTTATGAAATTGTAAATAATAAGCACTTTATGTTGAATAGCTCCCTCTCAAGGTCAAGATATTAATTAAGTTATAAAACAATGTTTATTTGCTAAAATCGACCGATCAGCTATTCCCGTTCGAAAATTATATACCACAACTACATATCCTGAGATTTTCATGGTCGCAGCCACCATCGTACGGCCGTAGGAGCTTTTTGAAATACAGCAACATTTATCGGGAGCACCGATAAATCTTTATATTTAATTTTTCTCGAAAGCAAAAGTGTTTTAGGGTCTAAAATTTTTAGAGCTTTTGAAACATCCACAGGGGCATCCAAATATATCAAAATTGTAAAGAATCACTATCCACCCATTTTTCAAAATTTCCCAAAACTTTGTAATAGCTTTAACATATAGCCTGATTTTATGAAACAGGGGAGGGGCCCGTTAACACACAACGGAGGCTTCAGTCATCAGCCTGAATTGGATTCGAGCCCACGATCTTTGGTTCGACAGGCAGACGCTTTACCGACTGAGCCAACTCACCTCCTCTTGATAATAATACTAATAATACTAATATAGATATTCACGTAGGTGAAAAATGCATACATTGTTTTGAATTATTTGGGTTTGATTGATTGGTTGATTTTATTTACCCAGTATTTTAAAAAAAAATATTTATGTATGTATAGATAATGACCATTACATAATATGATAAAAAATGACAAAATAATTTCGGAAGGATGATCTTGACACATTGCCTCCACAGCCATGACAGGTTTGATGAGCGCAGGTATAGCGCAATTCTTGTGTGCAACGTGAATCTATGTCTACCCTCCCGTATCCAGACACCTACCCCCCAAAAACCACCCCCGAATAACCACCCCTAGGACAACCACCCTCTAGGACAACTACACCCTAGGAAAACTACACCCTAGGGCAACCACCCTCTAGGGCGACTACCCTAGGACAACTACTACCCGGACAACTGCACCCAGACAACTACCCCCTATAAGATAGTTGTCCGAGGGTTGGGGGGGGTAGGTGTCCTTAAGGATGGTTGTCGTAGTGGGTAATTGTCTGTGGGAAGTTGTCCGGGGGTAGTTTACCTAGGAGGTAGTTGTCCGGGGGTAGTTGTCCTAGGGGTTAGTTGTCCTAAGGGGTAGTTGTCTGGGGCTAGTTGTCCGGGGGTTATTGTCCTAGGGGGCAGTCGTCCTAGAGGGTGGTTGCCCTAGGGGGTAGTTGTCCTAGAGGGTGGTTGTCCTAGGGGTGGATAGCCGGGGTGGTTGTCGAGGGGGTAGGTGTCCTAGAACCATACCCTCCCTCTCCAATGTTCATCAGGTAACAGGCCACAGAACTGTCGGAGTGTCCCTATAATCTGGACCCAGAACAATCCTTCGATGTTTTTCAGACTGTGGATCGCAAAGTATTGGGTTCGAAACCCTGCCATTTTACTCATGAACTTTGGTACTTTGTACATGTATCTATATTTGCTATTCTCTGTAACTGGTAACTTCTAACTGTTGCTTATACATGCCCCGGTAGAAAGCCGTAAGAAATGGACAAAATCGATTTGCATGATTAGGGGGACCTCCTGGTACATTAGCTACATACATGTACCTCCTAGTGCATTGAAAACATAGTTACATAATAACGAATGTCCCAACCTCTGTCCCACCGATGCGGGTGTAAACGGGCAAGCCTTCAATGCTTTCTTAAACGATTTTAGATCTGTTGTCATGATTGCGCAGTTTGGCTATAGTTCAGACCGTTGCATGGACTACAACCATAGCGTTGTCTAAAGGGTATCGTGGTATAGTATTCCTTCACTTGACCTGGAGGACTATCAATGCAGAGGCCGATGGTTTGAATCTCAGCCCTTTTGAAAAGTCATTAACCCTCTTGATTTGTTTCTCGGAAAGTTAAAACTAAAACAAAATCCAATGTAAGAAAGCTATCATCATGCGATGTGCCATTTAGGAAAACAGAACTGTATCATTATGGAGGCGTGGCGGCTCAGTGGTAGAGCTGTGGTCTCGTTACCGGGAGGTTCCGAGTTCGAAACCGAGCCGATGCGTTAGTGTCTTTTGGTAAGGCCTTTATCCTCATTACCAAGTCCCTCGGAGTGGACGTAAAGCCGTTGGTCCCCTGGTTGCTTGATTACAAGCACATCCTTATTTTAGCGGTCAGGTGAAACAACAATCCGACCATTATCATTATTGAGGCTAAAGAAAGAAAAACCCGATTTTTAATTTGTAAAGATTATAATTGATTTGTAAAGTTTTGTTGGAAACAGAAATAAAATTGAAATTGACAAATTTAAAAGGTATGTGTAACATATAAGTTGTCCTTAAAAAACGAATGATGACAACTATGACCTTCCAACAAACTGGGAAATACCAACAATCAATCCTATTTTTAGGCAACATACCGGTCAGCTGATAAAACTTTATCAAATTATGATCACAGTTAATCAGAATTGGTCCCCCAAAACGCCAAATTTCGGTGTTCTCATCTTTGTACCGCATTTAGAGAGAGAGAGAGAGAGAGAGAGGGGTACCGCGGGAGTACTGACATATCTAAAGTGTAACCACGTCGGAGGTTGTGCTCGACGGGGAATTGTATTCTCAATCGGAGATGATCTTTCTGGATTGGTGAATATTGACAATACCTCTTGGTTTTCTACAGAGCGAGATGCAGGCTCCTGGATCGTCTGTCGATTGCCTTTCGAGTTCATCAGAATCCCCCAAAGCATGAAAATCGCAAAGGCAGACAACAACGGAGATCGTTCTGGAAAATTATGACGATGTCATGATTAGTCGAATCATTTATTAGCAAGCCCTTAGAATTGTGCAATGGATAACTAGTTTCTTAACTTTCCCAGAATTTTGCCGATGAGACTTAGAGATACCGCGAATCTAGCAACTCCAATATCATAAACATCGTCCCAGCAAGAGGATAAGGCCTAATGATAAAAAAAATGATGATAAATTAGAAATGAACCGATGTGATTGTTAGCAGCAATACAATCTCGCATTCTATCTAATAACCTTTTAGACTCACACCCTAGCTTCAATGTGCACGTAGTCTAATGGTATCGTTAACATTTAAGTTGTGTAACTGTTGGAAATTGGAATACACCAGGGGTATAAGGTTTTCTGGCAAAGCTTTGGCCAGACGCTCTTGAGCTTCCGCTGTTTTCCAGACTATTTTTTCACTGATTATTTGTGAGTAATGTTTGAAACCTTGTGGAGTCTGATGATTTATCATGTAACAAGTGGCTTTGTTCAATATTTCGTAATAATAAAGATGTTGATGGAAACTCGATATGGTGCTTGAGGTCTGATAAGTGCAATAAATGACTTCGCTACCTTAAAACATTCTTTAACACGTTCGATAATTCTGTTTTTGTATAATTTATATACATATTTCCTGTCAAGTTCGAAAAAAAAAGAGATAACGATATAAAGGGAAAATACGAAAAAGTGAAAGGAACGAAAAGAAGAGTTTACAGTACAGTTGTTACAGTAGGGCAAAATCAGTGACCCTTCTATTTTATCGAATGACCAGTCCAGTATATGATATCCCCTATCAACTTCAAAATCCGATTTGGGAAGGTTAAACGTTTTACACTGATGTTGGCCTTCCGATACTCCTGCTAAAACATATTACATCACTCCCCACAATAAGGATACATTTCCCTAGAAGCTATACAGTTTTGATATAGGACCGATTTCGGATACAATCGTATCAGAAATTAGTTGGTCAGATTTTCACTTTTGAAATAGCAAAATTATCGCAATCATACACTGCATTTCAATTATGTTCTAGTTCATGAATAAATAAACAAAAGGAGAATGACCATGAAGATCTTTGGTCATCACCCCCCCCCCCCCCCCAAAAAAAAAAAAATAAAAAAATAAAAAAAATAAAGATATGATATAATGGTGTATCTACGTGCCCCGGGAAGCAGTGGTTAAATATTGCAAAATTATTCCATGGATGTAATCTGTGTAGATCGACGGTCCATGAGATTCGCATCGACTGTTCCATTATTATGAAATTGTTGTGTTAGATAAAAACACCCTAGTTAATTACATCTTGATAAGTTAATTAATCACATGAAAATAAACGCCTGGTTTGAGCTGTTTGATAACGTAAACTAGATTATTTACAATTCAAACTCTATATAGGAGAAAGAAAAATTGGTGAAAGGTGGTTTACGTTCATATAATATTTTATTTTATTTTAATAAAATACTCACAGAATTCATAGTGAATGAAATTCAAAACAATGTTTAACGTTGACAATCGTTCATTCACTCTAAACAGTGGGTGTGTTACGGGTACAGTTCACAAAGTCAACAGGGAAGTTTAAAGATTATTAAGAATCTTTGGTACTGGCCTACAGTGAGTCCCGATGATGATGTTGTATGCTGCTAACCTGACTATAGAAGGTTCTATGGTGATTTGCGGGACGTTGTCCATACAACGGGGCACGTACCCCAGGAGACCGTCTACGAGAACGACATCGTACGAGAACGACAGTTCAAGAGACCGGCCATTCGATCCATGTACTCTCAGAAAATTGTTGTCAGAAGGCCGGCTAGACCAACGTGCAGTCCCGTTACAATGCAAAAACCAGGGTGTAGAAATTCTTACACCAGTATGGTACTGAATTTTTTTGACACCATTAGTGTTGATTATAAAGGTGTGTTGTCTCAGTGGTGTTATTTTTAACAACGGGCAGATTTAAGCATTCATTAATAATTACTGGGTGTTAAGTAACATGGTGTAGTACTACACAAAGAAAATTTACTAAAAACTGGTAATTAGAACAAATTACACATGGATGGAAAGATTTTCTCTTGAAAAACACGAATAATTTGCTTAGAAATCATATAGATATCGTAGAGAGGCGTAAAATGCAATTTTTCAAGACCCTTCTTAGACCCCCAAGCGCCCCCGAACGTAAGCCAAACACACGAGCGTAGCGAGCTCTGAATAGTGACGTCACACCCTGGACAAACAGCTCGGTACCGGCTGCTAGCTTCCGCTTAGTCCGTCTAGCTGCAGACCAAGCGGAAGCTAGCAGCCTTTTTTTAACAGCCGTGTCCAGGGTGTGACGTCACACGAAGAACTACGACAAAATACGAAAAAATACGAATAGGCAGTAAATCTGGATCTCAAAACTAACATTTTTGAAAGTTGATTTCTGCGGGCCCAAAACATATTTTGGAGAGGAAATTTGTTGTAATTGATCAGTGAGGCTTTCCCTTCGCAATGATATGAATTTTGCATCATTTCAAAACACTTTTGCTTCTTGGTTTGACTCCTTTAATGCTCGGTGTTGAAAGTATCATCGCGTGATTTCGTTTAAGGCGGTTGATTGGTCGACTAAGATTTTCACAAAGTGTACGCGTGCTTAATGATTACTTTACACGTGTTCACAGAAAAACAGATTTATCATGATTTGTTAACCAAATTATAACAATGCACATCAATTTTGTGATTTGTATTTTCTTTTGGCATTTATTGACCAATAGATTATTTGTCCGATCTTGTTACAATTACATTAACGTTTTAGCAATAGATATATTGATTACATGATTACTAACCAAGAAACAACATGTATGTTTATTATATATTCGTGTACCAGCCTGTAACACTTATATGTTAATCTTGAATTTATTTCAAATGATATGTGTAATGGAGTTAATGCAATGGGGATTAGAATTTACCTATTGGTGGACAGTTGCCAACATCGATTATGAATTATCAGTTTACCACTGGTTCTTCTACCCTGGTCAATAATGGTCGATGATAGGGAACATGGAATGTGAGACCATTAGAAACCCATAGAACAATCTCTAATGGATCAACAAGAATATAAACACCTAAGTGGAATTGAATTTTTTATGATTCCAGATATTGGTGTTATGTAACACCAGAGGAGTTGTCCGATATAAATACCAAGAAAGTGTTAAATTGAACACCTTTGGTGTTAATTTTAACACTCTGGTTTTTGCAGTGCGGGGTCTTGAATTTGGTTTAAATTAAAATATTGGAAGCATATGCAATCCTACAATATTCATTGACCGTTGTACCGGTTGAAATCGAGTCTAAAGTTATGAAATTATGAATAATAAACTCTTTATGTTGTATAGCTCCCTCTCAAGGTCAAGATATTAATTTAGATATGAAACAATGTTTCTTGACTAAAATCGACCGATTAGCTATTCCCGTTTGGAAATTATATATCACAATTACATATTCTGAGATTTTCATGGTCGAAGCTACCATTGTACGGCCGTAGGCGCTATTTGAAATTTATCAAAATTTACCGGGAGCACCAGTAAATTTTTATATTCAACTTTTCTCGAAAACAGAAGTGTTTTAAGGTTTTTTTTTTAAAGTGCCTATAATACATCCACAGGGGCATCCAAATAAATCAAAATTGTAAAGATTCACTATCCACCCAATTTTTTAAATTTCCCAAATATTTGTATTACCTTTAATGTTTTCCCCATATTTACCCAATAAAGCACATTAATGAGCGATCACACTTCTGCGTCTGTGTAAGGCTCTTTCGCATTGTCCAAGGTACGGTCTCTCCGCGAACTCACAAGCGGGCGCATATAACTAATTACCCTTGAAGAAAGGGGGAGAAAAGTAAAAAGAAAGTTTTAAAAAATCAAAATGAAAGATGGAAATTAAGACAAATATCGGCCATCTCGACGATTGGTCTCGTGAACCTTCTGATAAATGGCTTGAACGCCTATGAGACCGTAACTCTCTGCCTCGTGGGTTGTTGTTCTCGAATACTCTCCCCCCCCCCCTAAGAAAAAAGGCCACCAGACTACCACATTCTTCGAGACTTATATGTTTGGTCTCGTGGGAGGGGGATGCAAAGCTTATTCATATTCCGACCATAAAAATCAATCTCTTTCGTTTATGGCATAAGGAAATGTCATTATTCCTGTAAGGGGTTCGGTTCGATATTCCCTTATTTTTTATTGCTGTTACGAAACTTATTTTTTGATCACCTTAGCTGGTAGGTAATTAATGCCAAGAATTCAGGGTATTTCGATGATATTATGTATCCAATATTATTTAAGTAAAAATGATTGTAAAAAAATATTGCCTACCACAATACAATATATGCATATGAGCAAATACGAATTTTAAAAAGAGAGGTACGTTAACCTTTCAAGTTAGAATTGAATACATTTTAGCAAAGAAAATGGGTGGGTTTGTATAATGTCATCAGAGATGTACCCTCTACCATCTAACTTAATACAATCTTTAGTTATTATGAAACTGCGTGACTAGAACAATCTATCGTAAATAATATCGCTAGTCATATTCGTTTGTCTCGCAATGTGGTCAATAAGGAGTCAAAAAGGCATTTTGCGTTATTGTTCCAATTATCGATCGAATTATAGACCGCTCCGCCGGTCCTCCCGTAAAGAATAAAAAACCCTTGCTTACATTAGTTTTTATCACCTGACGAAGTGTTGTAGATAGCGCACGAAACGTCGTGTTTCTTTTAACTTCCTTATTGACTACATTGCGAGACAAACGAATATCTCTAGCGATATTGTTTTCGATACTACATCCGCAATGAGTAATATATTTAGCATCATAACAATCTATCTACTAATTCGGAATCCCAATGTATGTAAGGTAATGAATCAAGGAGTAGAGTGATCACTGGAAATCGTGGGTTGCTCAAGTTTTTCACGAGACATCATGGGCAGACAGTGCATACCATAACTTTGTAATACCTTTAAAGCGTGGTTCTTTTCTATGCCCGCAACTTCGTAGCATCGTATACTTTTCCAATCATAGTTTTTCATGATACTCTTCTTCACTAACATTAAAATTTAAAAAAAATGAGCTCACTAACAACTGTTTGCCTTTCACAGATATCAACCTTCTCTGTATAAAGGGATTCTTCATGAATTCAAATCAATTCGAAATTGCGACGATCCGACTTGATCTATACAATCTAGGTCAAATTCAGCAGCTTATAAAACTATGCTGTAACTGTTCATTTTGCGAGAGTTGAAGGCTTATCAAATATTTAACGTACCCGCATATTTGAAATCAATTCATCGTCTTTAGTCATTTAAAAGAAATGATTATGATGTCTTCCATGAAATAAATGTTTGCAGCAGCGCAAGAAGGTTCATGGGCGTTCAAAGCCAAACTATTGTCTATTTCCTGTGCATGTTATGATTTAACCCAACGCAATTAAAAGAAACAAACACACATGCACACTAAATTCAAACAGGCAAACGAAACATCATTATCACTTTTTAAGTTATATGACCTAAATCATCCGCTGATGCTAAAACCAGGGAAATGTAAAAATAGACTAACATCATTACATGGGGCCGGTTAGATCGGAGTTTAGGGGCGTTTTTAATCATTACCAAAAGAAGGGGTTGGGTTCGTGCTCGCCCCCACCGATTAAATAAATACGTTGATTCGAGGGATTAAAATCAAAATGCAATTATTTTATTAAGAGTCGCCAGGACCCTCATTCAAGATCCTAGATTCATGTCTGTTTTTTGTTGCTTTTATTTATTTTGTATTGTAAAATGAGGTAAATACGTCTTCGTTTTGTCGTACCAAAACTGATCTTTACCTTTAATCTACATATGACACTCTCCACCCAGGTGTTAAAAGGGTATCGATAGGAAGCAATTCCGTAAATAAGGTAAGCATCGATAGCGGGTAATATGGGAACCGCCTGAGTGGTGGATATGTGCGCTATAAAATATATAAAATATTATTATATATTATTATCATTTTTGTTGTTTTTATTCTTTAAAAAATAAACATTAACTGTAAAAACCTTGATACAGAAATCATTGTTATTGATCATCTCTGGCGATCCCCAGTATGCCATGCATTGGCTGTTATTTTATTTTTTCACTCATGCAATTTGATTGAAAACGTAATAGTTTGGAAGTTGGGAAAGAATAAACAAATCAATGTGGTATAGAATGAAATATAAACAGCACTATAGCGAGGGCTTTTGACGAATTGTCCTAAACCAATATGAATAGCCTTGTGCGTAAGTTATTGAAATATACGAAAATAGAAACGACATACCTTCAACTTTAAAAAAAAGAAGATAATTTTCTGTTTGTTTAAACATGTGAATTATGGATTTGTCCCGATTTATGCTTATTGGGAATGTGACATATTAAAGCTGACATCAAAAAGTATTCAACATCATTCATCCAGCCTATCTTTCATTATTTAGTTACGATACACACAAAATATATAGAATTTTAGAAGGGGTATGAATGATATAGTTATTAACTGTGTAAATTTAGTTACCAGTTTACTAAGAACTCCGTACATTGAGCTTCGATCATAGTCCTTCCACTTCAACCATTTCATAGAATTCAAAATATAAACATCAATGTGCATAACATGGTTAACAATGAATGAAATGGAACTAATCATCATTAGTTGAATCAGTCCATTAAATGCACACGATCGCACAGACTGTAAAACAAGAAATAAACGTTTGCATATTTAGTCTATATCAATGACTTTCTGCATTACTTATTAAGATGTACGATTCTTTAAACTGGCATAATGAATATTTCACAAATGATTTCGAAAGACAGTATCCTACGGTATTGAAACTGTCTCTGACTTAATTTCCTTCAAGTCTCAACAGTCTTTTTTAAATAAAAATAAATGGATGTAATAATAATTCCCTTCCCCCCTCCGCAGGTGATGCACATCACACGCCGAGCTGGATGTTTGCCCTGGCTGCCCTGCCCCGGCGGACAAAGCGACGACCCTACACCAAGCTGCAGATCTTCGAGCTGGAGAAGGAATTCCAGGCGCACCAGTACCTGACACGTGATCGACGAGCAAGGCTTTCACAATCACTGAGCCTATCAGAGAGACAAGTGAGAATCTAATTTATAATTTAAAAAAAGAAAAAAGATTCCCGATCTTAAAGGCACACTGCACTACGTGTAGCTACTTGCACCCTCTATATAACAAACAATGCCTAATTGGCGACCATTGGTGCCCCATGATCCTCTTTTTCTTATATTACTGAGAGCTGAGTTGATGAGATAACCACCTGTCCAGTGACTTTGGAGGGCGGTCTAATCCCTCTTTTACACTTGTACTGATAAGCTAAGTTTAAAGACTTTCAAGAAATTAGCTCGAGAGTCACTCAAAGCGGGATTGTACTACTTGTAGCTACTTGCGCCCTCTATATAGCCAACAATGCCTAAGCGGTATCCTTTGATCCCCCATGTCTTTGCGATCCATGTCTTTGCGATCGTATATTTGGTCCCTTTTTGTTATAATAATTGACAGCTGGTTTGATGAGATAGCCACCTGCCAGTGACCACACAGGGAGGTCTAATCCCTCCTGGCCAAACTAGTGCAGACGGGCTTTAAAGACTCTCAAGAAATTAGCTCGAGAGTCATTTAACGAACCCGTCGTGATGAACAGATTACGTAACAAGTCAATGAAATTCTCGGACATTTAAAAAAAGGGGGGGGGGAGGAAAGGCTATCGAAATCGCCTCGGGGTGATTTCTTGAATGTCTTTGCGATCGTATATTTGCTGCCAATTATATTGAAGATCAATTTCAATTTCTATTTCACCTAGAATTATCTTTTGGGGGAAAAAACCCTCATAAATGTCATTTTATACAGTAAAGTACCCCCCCCCCCCCCCCCCC
>BEXV01000063.1:87720-106363 GCA_003118195.1 Hemicentrotus pulcherrimus | reverse complement strand
TTCTTCTTCTTCTTCTTCTTCTTCTTCAGATTAATTGTATTGGTCCATTTGGAAATTCATATATATAGAGCACATGAACAAAACACAATAGAAAATTTAATACACAAATAGATAATACACAGTAGTAATTTTACAATGGTGTAGGCAGATGGAAACACGGATATATATTGTTTTTACATCGTGGAATAATATAAGAAAGTAAATGGATTTACAACAATTGAAAATGTATTCGGAAATATTATTATTATTTTGTAATATCATTTCATATTATCATTATTATCAACTTCATCATCATTATCATTATCATCATTTTTATCATTGTCACTGTTATTATTATCATTGAATAAAACTTGGAAAAACATATGATATCATATGGTATTATTTATTTAGGGTATTCTTCTTCTTCTAATTAATATTGTTATTACATGTATTATCATTTCTATTAATGTTTTCATCATCACCATCACCTTCTTCTTCTTCTTCAAGGACTGGATCTCACTGAAGGGTCTCCTACTACATAAACACCTTCGACATACGAATTGACAAAACTATTTTCCAACAATATCCCTGCTCTACTCATAACATCCAGTAATCCTTCTGGATTCATATATTCGATTATAATGGTGAATTATTGTAACTGTTTGCCAAACCAAGTCGACCTTGGGAGACCAATGCAACCATGACCCCTTGGTTTGCCGACAAAGGTTCCCCATTTCCAAGGCTGCTCGTTAAACTAGGGACTTATGGCTCCATAAACGGGGTAATGGGGGCGGCAGATGTAGACAGATTTGTTCTCCCTTTCTTTTCTTTTCAGTTTGTGTGAGTCTTCTTTCCTTTCTAAAGAGGAAAAAATGAGCCCTCAAGAGACGGTTGGGACAATGAATTCTGTTATCTGGTAATTATTCTGGTTTGTTATACAATGGGGTAGATTTTAGGATGCAAAAACCGCATATTGGAAGACATGTTGGTACATATCGTGGGAGGCTCAAACTATGAATAATCCAATCGCAGATGAAAAACAAGATCGCATTCTCTTCAGTACTCACCACGGTAAATTGACAATCAACTTGCCCATCATGTTTTTAGTTTACAGACATGTGGTAACCCATGTGGTAACACCATGTGGTAACATGGTGATGTTACCACCACCACCATGACTCTATCATGCCAAACGGTTCTTTTTTTTATGACAAAAGAGATGAGTTACATGTATAATGAGAGCTTGACATACATTCAAATACATGTACATAGCTCTTTTTACATTTTCACCGTTCACTCCTACAAATACCACACTGGATACAGCACTGTCTCTCAATATCATTCATTTCATATTTTTTTTAATACCTCCTTTTCTAGAAAGTTCCCTTTTCAGGCCCTTCTTGTTTTGTTCGTTTAATTTCTATCTGTCCCTTTTGCTCTTGATCAAAAAGTACATCTTACATATGCAAATCATTCAACATGAATTATCCACGTAGAACAAGGGACATCTAAAATATCATACAAAGAAAATGCGTTCATAGTTTAGAATTAATAAGTTTTAACTGACTAATGCAGGTTTCAAATGCAAAAATAATGATTCAACAAGCAAAACGATTGCCACCACACCCCCCCCCCTCATTTCTTGCGGCGCTGCGTTATTCCCTCTCCCTGTTTGACAAAATACAATTTCACTTGGAATTCCCATATCTTTTAAAATGACCAACCAAAAAAAAAGTAAAAAGGCAACTCAATGCATGATTAGTGATTACTTTGTTGTTGTTTTTGTTGTTATTGTGCTTGTCACTTTTTTCTTTTTCTTTTCTTTTCTAATTGCAACCGAGGAGAAGGGTACATTACACAACGAAGTCGGATTGACGCTGTCCTATTGAAATAGTATAGGCTTCAACACCTGTCGTCTATCGAAAAGGCGGCCGTCGTTTTGCGAGAAAAGTGTCATATTGGCATTTGATCATATCAGATTTGTTTTTCTCACAAGCTTTACCGATTAGATGAATTTCCCGATTATTCAAGCTCGCTTGATATTTTTAGGACAACGTTGTTTTTAACAATCTAGTAGTTGTGTTATTTCTCTAAAGCGACTATATGGCATAACAATTGTGTAAGAACCAACTCCGTACTAAATAAACTATGCCTTTTGTTTCTCCAATACGCCCGTTTTTTAAATATTAATTGTACTCCTTCATCATATCTTTATGGCACCGTGTTTATGACTGTAACTTATAATTGAAAAGGGCCATATTAAGTCTTGT
Organism: Hemicentrotus pulcherrimus; assembly: GCA_003118195.1. Classification (NCBI taxonomy): domain Eukaryota; kingdom Metazoa; phylum Echinodermata; class Echinoidea; order Camarodonta; family Strongylocentrotidae; genus Hemicentrotus; species Hemicentrotus pulcherrimus. The sequence goes on along the minus strand of BEXV01000063.1, from coordinate 104,114 downwards.
GATTAGCTTGGAAAATCGTTCATTCGTCATGACATCAGAATTATTCCTAATAGTTTTCCAGTCCTTGTCTGAATATCAATGAACTCATTTTCTGTTATCAAGAACTTATCCACATCCCACAGTTTTCTTGTCTACCTCATAAGTTTGCTCCTTCATAAAACTGTCATAAAAAGAGGGGAATAAAATCTTTAAAAGGAATACAGCCGCGAATTTGATACGTTCATTATGAACCTTTAATATGTAGGCCTTACAATATAAAAACAAGATTATTTTCTCAACAATGTAAAGAACTGGGGAACTAGAAATGTTATTACCGGATGGGTAAATTTTCTTTTGTATCTCCATCCCAAATAAAAAAGTAAAATCGCCCACCTGATTGGATTGGATAAGTACTTTCAGTGATGCAAACAAACTATTGGGAAGATCGTGAAAAGAGGTGCATTAAAATGATAAGCGGTGATGATAATAACAATCGCAATTATTATGAAGACAACCATTTTTATTATGCCAACCAGATACAGGTATGTCTTACCTTTTCCTTCTTATAAATCATTTCTAATCAACAAACGCTTTATTAGATATAAAATACGCCTATGTTCGATTGCCTAGTGCAATATAATTTGTTTCACTTTATTCACTTTCAAGATTGATCCCCAAAACAAGAAAAAATGGGATTTAACTTTATTAGCACCAGAAAATTGATCTGATTAAAAAAGTAGTTTTTTTATATGACAATACATTGCAGGCGTTATAAAAGTGAAAATTAGTTTGTGTTTGTGTCTCTGTGTGTGTGTGTTTGTGTGTGTGGTGTNGGGGGGTCTGTGGAGTGCACTGCCTTTATATGCTTGACCTGGAAATGTAAGCCAAACATTTCTTCTCTATCCCCTTTACTCTCTCATTTTCCCTTCTTTCTCTCTTTCCATTTTTATTTTTATTCAGATGTCATCTTGTCACACGGATGTCCCCTGTCAAATTTCTTGAATTTATGAAGGAATTTACAAGTTCCAACAAGGATGCATAAATTAATTTCGCCAGGGCTTTCCTCTTGGCAAACTCCCAACCTCTCTTTGTCTTGAAACTAGGAATGTTTTTTTTTTTTGTGTGTGTGTGTGTGTGTTTCGGAAATAACAGCATAACTGCCCCTCGGACCCGCTTTCTGTACCGGGAAATAATTTTGGCGCTCGAAACAATTAGATTTATCACGCGAGAAAGAATGCAAGGGCAATCCGTGTGAAAATAAGACCCTTTATTTCCGCTTAAATCGTTTTTAGATCTTCCTTTTCTCACCGATTGCTGAAAATGGTTAAACATTGCCCCCTGATATCATCATAGCATCTTTATCTGCATAGCGGTTCATGAAATGAATTCAAAAGAATTATGCCTCCCTCAGAACAAGACATACCTATCTCTGGCGATGCATCAATCAATGTTATTCATCTCCTTAAACATAGAAGCCACGCTGACACAGCCATGACAGCAAATGAGGGTTGAGGAGAGGGGGGGGGGGGTACAACATGCGGCTTTCTCCTGGAAGCTCGGTTTGATTTACTGTATTGCTATCATAAAAAAACACAATATATTCGAAAGCGCTACTTTCACTCGAATTTTATGTGTCGGAGCACAATTTCTCTCTCAAATTTATTTTCTCGTGAGTGTGGTCGAACACGGGCACATCAAAAGGACCGAGAGAGGCCATGAAAAAGAGCGAAATTACCTGTACTTAAATCGAGCATGATGGGAATATTTAGTGACGTATGTTGGGTCAGAGGTCATGTTGATCATTCTATGCCATGGAGATGAATGGTTGGTTTGAAGAGAAGAGGCGCGGGGCATGGTGTGAAAGTTACATCTCAAAATGTATTATTATGCTTGTTAGGTTGAATTATTTAACTCTCATTCATTAATATGTCTATCTCCCTCTGTATGTCTGCCTGTCTCTGTCTCTCTGTCTCTCTCTTACCACACCCCTTCCCCTTCGCTCTCTCTCTCTCTCTCTCTCTTATTTTAATTAAAGCGGTCTTTTTTCTCCATGAGAAATAACATAAAAAATTCAATTTAGCCACTTTTAAATTTGCAATATCTTAGATAACAAATAAAATAATTAGATTTCGTTTTGTAACATCAGCAACATTTACCAAAATATGCAAATCGTTCAAGAATTCAAAACACTTTCACTATTGTTTACGCTCTTTAGTTATTTGATTTCTTCATGTTTTGGATTATGATGATTAGATTGACGATTCATAAATGCAATACTGTAGAAAACAAACAAACCAACCAACCAACAGACACATTTGTGTAATTCATTAATAAACACTTGTAGTGGGAACGGAGATCATTGGGTCCCTTCATGTCGGGAGAAACGCAAGACATCATTTCCAGAACAAACATCTAATTTATTGAATAAAAATGCGCATGCTAATTGTATCGGATGTTATCCATAGTCATTCAGGATCTACTCAAGATAGGACCGGCCTCAAATAGCTATAGCGCCCTCTTTAGAGATAAAATAAAAATGCCTTATTTCGGGGCGTGCTTTCGCGGATCTTTCTTATTGATGAGTGATGAGGTATGTGTGAAATTGTCCGTTTGTTATGAGTGAAAGGAAAATATCCAAGGCGACTAGAGGAAATATGGAAAGGGACGGAAATGAAAGAGAGCCAGAGAGAGAGAGAGAGAGAGAGAGAAAGAGGGAAAAGAGAAGAGGGATAGATAAAGATAGAGAGAGGAAGAGAGAGAGGGGGGAGATAGAGGGGGTAAGAGATATTAGATAGATACAGAGAGAGAGAGAGAGAGAGAGAGATAAAAGGAGGAGGAGGTGTTATGTGAGAGGGGCGCAGGAGGGGATGTACGTTAATTGAGGGAGGTGCGCAAGAGTGACCTTTTTTGTAAATGAATTATTTGTTATGTCATCATTTCTTGCATTTTTTTTTTCCATTATATCTCTCATAGCAATTCTTTATCATGTTCAAAATTGTTTCACATTTTTCAAATTATCAAAAGGCAAGCCATCATTTTGCATGCATGTTATCGTACAATATTTATTTTCTTGTTTCTTTTTATCATTGTTACTAGCATAATTTTGCTCTATTGATCAACGATCTACAGAGATACACATCTGTACACATCTCTTTGTGTACAAATCGCCTTTGAAAATTTATACTCCAAAAGACGGGAAAACATACAAATGAAGGAAAACCAATTCCGCTGACAAAGGATTGTCAACCATGAACGTCAAAGTTTCCCGCCTAAACTGGTCAAGGTAGAATATCGCCTTTTTTCCCCTCCTCGCTGGTCGTCTGCAAAGTCATCAGTGATGATGATTCAGACTTTGTCTTGTTGAAGATCCCGCTTGTCTGAAGCCATAAAACTAATCCTCGACATTATGAATACCACGGACTTGTGGATTTGATGTGCCCTTCAAAACAGAATCAGATCTTGTTTGTTTGTTTGTAACAAAGAAGTGTGTTTTTAGCGTCTTTTTGATAGGATTGAAGAAGAAAAATGCATCAAGCGTGTAACACTGACCTGACCGGGATTAAGAGTGTACAGACGTAACACGTGACCATGAGTTCAAATGAACTAATTTTGTACAGCGTTGAAGGCAACAACAATTGATAGTCATCACAATATTTTAACCTTAATCTCAAACCACGGCTAGCTATTTATTTTACATATCTTTAAGTGTAGTCTGATTTACACAGAAATGGGTGCATTTGTTGAAAAGCGAATTCTAATTGAACACAAGTATTTCATGTCCAATTTATCAATAAAACGAAACACTGTCAGTCAAAATTTACGATCTGACGTTCAATTACGAAAACTGTTTTTTTTTTCTTCTAAAGTAATGGATGCATAGATAAGGTTGAGGTAGGACAACATATTTTTTTAAAAATAAATCTGAAGACGGACCTTTATTTAACAGAAGCTGCAAAAAATAGTTGTGAGTATGATTATATAGATGAGACAGTTGTCTGCATGTTGTATGTTTACTAAACAACAACCAATATATAGGCTAAGAAGAAGAAGAAGAAGAAGAAGAAGAAGAAGAAGAAGAAGAAGACGAAGAAGAAGAAGAAGAAAAAAAAAACGTTTTGACTGAACTTGTTATTGTATTACTTTGGGGATAATTGTCCGAATGACAATTGTCCCATGGATTACTTGTCCGTGATGGTGGTCCTAGTGATAATCTACGTGGCAGTGGCATTCCGGTGGTAGTCTAGGGGTTAGTGGTCCGCACGTGTCTTGTACAGTCACGTATTGCGTTATTATTCTCAAACGTATGACAAAGATTTGCATTTAATATCAAAGTGTCCATGACGAATTCTCACCAAATCCTTTTCTTCCGTCTCTGTTGTTTACCTAACATGTAGATCAAAGGACCCGCGATCTAATATCAACCGAAATGCACTTTATTCCATTTCATTTCGTCACCTTAAAGAACCACATTGCCACACACCAAGCTAATGCATGCGTCTTCAAAGGTTGGATGGTTTTAATGATGAACTAATCTACAAATTTCCTCGTTCTTCACAATGTATAACCAATTCACATCCCTGTGCAACAAATCAGGGTACTTGTTGGCAAGTCTGTGTAGAGCATCGGGATAATGGAGAAAATTGGGTTCTTATGAATTGTACTTTTCTTTCGTGAGCTCTAGAAATGGTTTGTAATTTTTAAACAGATTACCTGATTATTGGGAATTCCTTGCACCGGGACGTCTAATTTGTTTATTGAATCCATTATTGTGTTACCATGGCATCATCGGTTTGAAAATAACGGCCTGTCTATGCTTATTTCGCTCTCTTTAGTGATCAATATAATTTGCTATAATATGTGAACCTTCACTTCGGTTCTATATTATTTCAAACAAAACCTGTAGACAAATTACAATAGACAATCGTACCGCGTATGAGACCAGTGCTGTTTTTGTTGTTGTTGTTTTGATTGTCCATGTTTTAAGCAAGATGTATTCAGTTTGTTGTCATTTTGATGATTATAAATCATAATACCAAACTGTTCCTATACTGACTACCAAATTAACACGCAGAATGACTTCAAAGCATTGTTTTTTGTTTTTTTGTTACAATAACATTACATGACCACAACTTGAAGGGTTTCGTTAGAGACCTGCATGTATACTGTAATTCAAACCATTGTGGTTCTACCGCTTGTTTGATACACTGTACCAACAACTAATCCAACCACGTATTCACGAACTACATAAGCATTCTAAGAATAAAAGAATGACAGGAGTGGCGGCTTGGGTACCTAAAACTGCCTTCAGAGAAAAGTATGTATTAAGATGTGAATCTCAATTTGCAATGACTCTTCTTCGAAAATCCAAGCAATTACGTCACACAGTTTGAACTAATTCTAGTATGTTTTTTTTGTCTATGGCCGAACAAATTGTTTTAATTGAATCAAACGAAAGTGATGTCGGTTGTAAAGAAATAAACATGAATCAACCAAACGGTTTTTGGTAAAAAGCGTCTGAAAAGTGAGTAACGAACGACGAGATGGAACGTTGTTTTATAGGTGCCAATTTGATATATATTGTTTTTTCAGCTTTGTTCAGTAAATGTGCTTCCCAGCAAGTTTTCTTTATGGTTGTTTGCTCGCATATAAATATGCTGGTCTAGTAAACATACTACCAACAATATATTAAACATGATAAACATTTCAGAATAATTTCATGTCAGTTTCCCTTGAGATGAAATTCCATTAAAAGTGAATAAACGCTCTGAGAAGGAAAAAAAAAAAGATTTATATAACAATAGTAAAATAAGAATAGGAGTACGTAACTATGATAGTAGTACACGTAGCTTTGAAAATTGTTCGAGAGTTTCGAGAGCTTCGAAAAGTACTTTTTATCTTTATTTCACTGCCCCATTTTTTCTTGTTGTTGTTGTTGTTCTTCTTATTCTAAACACTACTACTACTACTACTACTACTACTACTACTACTACTACTGCTGCTACTACTACTACTACTTCTTTCTATCACTTTTTTCCTTTTGTTTATTACCATGGTACCATCTGCTCAGATCGTAAATTTACATTTCAAAACAATAGTAAAATAAGAATAGGTCTATGTAGTCATGGCAGTAGCACACGTAGCTTTGACAGTTGTTCCAAAACTTTGGAAAATACCTTCCATTCTATTTCTTGAGCACCGTTTTTTCACTTTCTTTTTTTTGTTTCCTTCTTTTTTAAAATCTACCGATCGTACCTTCTTCTCTGATCGTAAATTTCCTCAATGTCAAGGCCGGGTGTTTAACTCTCGATGTCGGCGAAACCAAGACATAGCACCTCGTTAGATGTCGAAACAGAAATAACAAAACTCTGGGAAATAAAAACGCGTTGAATTACGACTAAACGAGGTGAACTCTGACCCCACGGTGGCGGGTTTGAAACGCGAACCCGAAATGGAAACATCTTTATTGGCCTGGAATTATAGCAACAAAAATATGGAAAAATAAGAAAAATACGTGGTATGCGAGAGTTGATCCTTGTCCTATCTTCGGGTGGTTTGTGTTTTTGCATGATAATAATCGAAATTGGAAATGTGGCGTACAAACGAATAGATTATTTTGGTAAGGGAGTCGATGAATTAAAGAGTGAGGCCATTTTTTAAACCCATGTGTCGGAAAAGCGATACGAAACATTTGTAATTGGAAACTCTCAGAAATATGTTCAGTGCCCACAAGATCGATTTTGACGGCCTCTTATGCTAGTAATCTTACGAACTGTACTTCGTTACTGCGTGTATACTGTATAACCAGGGACTTGCTATATATGGTGCAATCGATGTGCGGGGGGCATTTGTCCGGGGCGGTAGTCCGCAGGTATTTGTCCGTACACGAGATCTAATGGACCCAAACGTGTGTGTGTGTGTGTGTGTGTGTGTGTGTATTTAGGTTTTTACAGACGTGTATCAATCAGATATGATTATTTACGTCTGGGGACCGACTTTTAACGTCACCATCCGAAAGACGTGACTCAGTTTCGAACCTGCGTCCTCGGCTGAATCAGTTTGTAACTTCCACTGCACTGTTAGCTGGATTACAGGCGCACGCCACAATGTACATCTTCCTTTAAGTAGAAGCGTGTTCAGTGTGTTGACAACAAAAATATTTGTGATGAATCGTGACAAATCAATAAAAGAAATACATTGAGACTGCTCGCTTTGTTAATGTTATGGAGATAGAAGGGTGGTGATTGGTTTCGGACAGAGCACAAAGTAAGGACCCGGGGTAAGAACAAATGAAAGGAAAACGGAAAGTAATTGTGTATATCCTTATATATGGAATATTTAAGAAAATATATATAGAATATTCATTATCATACATTTTTGCTTATACATTGTACCTCCGAAGTGACGGTAGTGAGGAAAATCGTCACGCAATGTATGCAATTTTCCTCACTGTCACTTCGTGAAAATAGGGACGATTATGTCTACAGATTAATTCGAGGCTATTGACAAAGTGGACTGCAAGACAACAACAATGATAAATGGGGGGAAAAGACGGAGAGAGAGGGGAATGGGTAAGGAGAAAGTGATGAGATTAAAAAAGAGGAAAATATATAATCGTGATCAATCAACGGGAAGGTGGAACAAAGACACATTGGGAAAAGGGGAAATATTAAAGCAAAATTTTAAGAAGATTTAAGGTAATAGAGGGCTGCAGACTCCGTTCACTGCATCAAACAGCGGGCACAACCCCGACCAAGCCGACCGACTTTTCAGCGACAAAACACCGGCAATCTCCCGGCCTGGAAGTCCCTTGACGAGCCGACAAGAACCTGCTGCCATGAGATGGACTCGCTGACAACATTCAAAACAATTCATCATTTCCATCATATTAACTTTGACCTTGACTTTGAGGGGCTTACTTCTTTTTCTTCTCAATCCAAACTTTCCAGCTGAATATCAATAATTTCATCTCTCTTTTGTCTAGTTATTAACAAAGTTTATGTTAGCCTCTTTTTATACCATCGGCCTATAATAACCGATGTGTCTTAGTCCCGTTCATACGATTAATTGCTATCAATATTTGAGTCGCAGGCAATCAGGGAGGCTTTGAATTCAGTAGGGATCGTGCCCCGCGGAAACCAGGCTTCAACAGCATCCAAAAACACCATGAATTAGACATCTTCCGACAATACTAATATCAATAACACTTAAAACCCCGAGTACAATTGCTTTGATACTTTTACCGCCCCGAGTCCACATCAAACATTTCCTCCGCATCATGTGGTACATTTGGCGTACCAACCAAAGTTCACTTCCATTTCTAGTCCGAGACAACGAGATTGTTATAAATTCATGAAAACGCAGATGCTTTCGAGCCCGACGTTTTCCCGTAGTCACCGACACTCAGCTGTTTACCCAGTTTTATGAACTCCAAGCTTTACAATATCCTACATTTTGATGGGTGTTGGTACAAAATGAGGCGACGATCGTTAGACAATGAAGTTGAACAAGTGGAATTTGCCGAACCATGCCGACTGAACGATAAGGAAAAGACAGGCATTTGCTGGCATGTTTTTATTGGCTGTGTATGATGAAAGCAATTGCATGGATCAGATTTTCCTTTAAATTGTATAATTAGATTGTTATCTCTTTTCGAAGGTCATGCACTTTTATGCTGCAATTTTGACATTATAACTGGCTACTGTCAGGTGAATCAGCAATGCTCCTTATCATATTTTTGCATCATTATGATCATCATCAACATTCGTCAATGTCATCATTTAAATTTTCAGCATATTCATCATCATCAACAACAACAACAACAACATCATCATCATCATCATAATCACCACTTCCACCACCAAGATCTTCAATAATATCATTGTTGGTATCATCATTACAATTAGGAAACAACATTATCAACAAAGAGTAATCACTGGTGATCGCTGTATGTTAGAATCATTCTTAGTTTTACACAGCCGTAGTCGTTGCCGAAATTGTCGTCACCCTTGCTTTCGTCAAAGAGATTCATGTTCAAGAGTCTCATGATATCACCAACACTAGCTGGTTTTCATTTTGATTGTCACTTCCTTCATCAATATCGTTCTCCTCAACATCATCAGAATATCAAAAACATCAGTTTGGAGGATCCTGCTTTCCCACAATCCTCCTCATCTTGAGATGATCATTGCTGTCATAACCAGTTTCGTCATAATCGTCACCCTATCTTTAGCCTTTCGTCAACCCCGTTTTCCACCTCTGCCCTCGTCATCTTCGTGGTCGTCAACGACGATATCTTAGCTAGTATCATGTGCGCTATGAATCCTCGCAGTCATCTTTACAACCCGACCCGTTTTTAACCATCATGATCTTCGCAATTTACCCCTAGTTCTTCTGCAAATCACAAAAACGGCTCTTCCTCTCTTTGTATATTGTTGAAAATGTTGTTTTTAAATCACGTCAATGTTCATATAATGACAAGACTTCATGACATCCTGTCAACTTTGTGGACATGGTAGAAAACTTTTTTAATCACCCCAAATCAGGATAATTGTGTGTTCTACCAAATTTGGGGAAACTAACATGACCAACTATTAAAAATTATTTGTTTTTACCCCAACTTGTAATAAAGGTTTATCTTTGTAGGACAAAATATGACCAAACGGTTGAGGATAGATTTGCCCAACGATGGTTATGTTGCTCGTACTCATTTTTACTCTTACTTGGGAATCTTTGTTTTTACTCAGTATCTTCAGGTCTTTAAAGATCTTTCATGATCAATACCAGTAATGTCAGAGATGTCATCACTTGTATTGGTTTGCAAATCTTCTAGCGTACAATCAATTTTACTCATGACCATCAACTAAAATCGAGACAAAAGTTGACGAATTAGATCAGAGCAAGGTACCGCTGTCGTCATCTTCTGGCCCCGTCTTCACCTCAAGATAATTACGTCGTACTTCCATGGTAGAGCAAGGTCACGTGACTGCATCGAAAATGTATCAACGTACCGTAGCTGGAATTTTGAAATAATGTTTCAAACACTTGCAAAAAGGCTAAAATAAATATTCGTAGGAAATATTTGATTATTTTAATTTCTTGTCATCTATTAAAGTTTATACACACTTGTTAATACTAGAAAGATAATGATTATACATTCTCTTCATCGATCGATTTTGAAAATGACGCTGATAACTTACAATTATGGCTGAGATAAAAGAGGTTACTTTGGCAACCGGTGCTAAATCATTTCATTCATCGGTCAGGTAACATGGTTAATAGATATGACATACTGTTTTCAAACTACCTTTGCGATTGGTGTTTGATGTTGTTTGATTGACAGATGTGAAAAGGTACTCACATCGAATTTGTTTTTTTTTACATTTATTTGATTCCGGTACATAGCTTTCAATATGTATATCATATATAATATATATAATAGTGATTATTTTTTGAATTATACTTTTTATGAGACGTGGATAGACTGCAAACAAGCAAGCAAGGTACACACAACTACGCGTTTATAATTGGAATAACTTTCACCTTCTGGTAAATGAAAAAATATGTTTCAATTTACAGAAATGTATATCTCTGTCGTAATTGTTGTAATGTAAGGTATATAACTATAAAGTGGATCGATGAGTTTTCATTGTTGAGGTGGCTGTGGTAGGTATTGTAAATATTAAATAAAGCGCTTTTACGCAGGCCTTATTCATTCCCATTTGCGTTAGACTAATATAAAATTAAATATTTGTATCATTATTAAATCATTTCCATGATGACCATCATCATGGTCATCATCATCACCACCAGCATCACCATCATCGCCATCACCTCACTCATCATCATTATCATTACTTAATGAAATGGCCCACCACCTCCATAGCGCCAGTTTAATCGTACCTATAAACACATCCACAGCATCACAATTGTTTTATTTGCTTAAGAAATCAGCCAGCATGTTGAATGCTAAGAAGGAACCATGTACATTAGTTTTCCACAGATGTCTGTTTGTTGTTGTTGGTCGGATATCAATCAAAGATATAAAACAGTACAATGAATAGAAAATGAATAGGGCCTACACATACGCCTGATATTTTAATTACAAATTTGGGGCATGGCCAAGGGGAGGGGTGGGGGTACCCACACCAGACGCACGAACAATAGACGTGGAAGTGCATACGATGGATTTATGATTATGATGTTGGCATTTGTTCTTATCATTTCAGTGTTCAATATCCACAATTTACATCGTAGCTTAGGTTATATTAAGCTTGTGCTCCCCGCCCTAGTCCAAAAAATACAACAGAGGGTTGATATCTCTGCAAACAGACGCACACCTCTCGGCTGAGGAGATTATTGAAAGCGTAAATCAAGGAAAGCCATTGCACCACGAAGGGGACAGTTATATGCAGTCAAAAATATTTTACGATAAATAATACCCCTTTGTGGCAATGAGGGGGAGCTCCGTATAAAAAATGGTTTGATGAGGGAACTCGTTAAAAAAAGTTACAGCATCGTTTCAATATTTTATGAAACTCTATTACAATCGGGAATTAAAAATCATGAAGAACCAGCGAGTGCGTTCACACCACTCCTAGTTAAGCATTTTCTATTGTGCACCGTTTTCTATTGAGCACCATTTTAGTTTTTAACTGTGTTAAGTGCATATATGAAATACAGTTGGCGAAATTATATCAAAACGATTATGATACAACATTATCATATGTAACATCTGAGGCCAGGGCCCCGCCTTATAAATATTTTTGAATGATATGTTTATCACAATTATGTACATGCGACATAGTAGACTGCAAACTTGCTTTAGATTTGGATCAATCGCAACTCTTTTTAAGACGGGGTCTAGATATTGCTCCGACCATGCCGAATACATGAATAAATGAAATTAGCATAGGCATAGAACAAAGCAAAAACATTGGACTATAGCAGCGATTGCTAGTTTTTTCTGTCCATTTCATTTGGCAGAAGGGTTTGGGTTGATCTTCACACATCTTCAGTATTACAAAATTAATTTCCTTCTGAATATTCGGGAATTTTAGTCATTATATTCAATTCCCCATAACCATGTAGAGAATTTTTTTTTCTGAAATCGTGTGTTTCTCTCTCTCTCTCTCTCTCTCTCTCTCTCTCTCTCTCTCTCTCTTTCTTTTTTTCGCCTTCTCTCTTCTACTGGTCTTTGCTCTTATGATTCTTTCCTCACAAAAAAGGAAATCATTATTGCTTTAGTGTTTGTAAGAATACGTGCATTTTACTTCCTCTTCGTCTCTTCATGTTTTCCTAACAAATTAAGCCCTATATCATGATAACTGTTTCACTTTCGGCTCTAGAAAGGTAGTGAACAAAAATGGCAACAAACTGAGTAGTGTGAACCATAGCGGCAGGATGGGAGAACGACTTCAAGTGTCTCTCAGAGTTGTATGTGCGAAAATTTAATTGTTGCAATTACGAAACGCTATAAAACATTTATGATCAGCGGTTGCTTTCTCTCTTTCCGCTTTTAAACACCGTCCATGATTCGAGAAAATGAAATCATGGCAATAGAGGACATCGTCGATAACAAAACTCAAATATCCAGAAATAACATTTGTAATCGTGGGGGTATAAGTCTCGGCGTGTTTCCAAAGCATTGTTCAGTATTCTCAGACGATGTTTGTCTTAGCGCAGTGAATCTAGAAGCCTCAAACTAATTTGTTTTCAATATTTCTAATTCAGGATTATCAGATAATCAGTTAAATATGGATGATATCTACCTACAGTATGCTCTTGTGATGTTCTTGTTCAGACACTCATGTCATTCAAAAGTATCTGTTTGCAAATTTCTAAAAATTTGGCACTTGCCAAAGAAAGTGTAAGTATGAACAAAACCAAAATACCACTTAGGGGTATGCCTGGAAGGCGAAAAGTATCAAATTAATTCCTAACGAAAAAGGATATATATATTCTAAAAAGGGATTAAATATCTTCTAAGATGTACTTGGAAGTTATATAGGAACCATACGGAGACCAACGGTGACAAACAGGTGAGTTCAAAACTTAATATTACATTCATTCGATTTCGTTCTCTTTTAAGTACAAATAACTATCTCTTCATAATGTCTTTTTGTGGTTGTCTCCACGTGCGGATTCGATCTGACCTTTGTCACTATGTTATACATTTGTAAGTTTGATATTTTGTACTTGCTAAAGTTTTCTTGATATATTTCACAGTTTCACAGTTTAATCATTTTAATTGTATTTATTTTGATACGTTGTTTGATCTGCATGTGGATAACCGGATCCAGTATTAACGCCTACGATTACATTTGTCGCACTTGTTGATACTAACTCTAAGGCAAGTTGAAGTTCTTCATGTCATCGTTGTATGCAAATATGGATAGACACTTATACACATTTATTTTGTAGTCCTCACGTTGATATAATCAACAAAGCCTGTATTTTCAACGATCTTGGTCACACGTCTTCCTGTACCGTATAGAGGTGACCATATTATAGTTTTCTTGCTTGTATCCATATCAGATTCTGTTAAAAGTTAGTTTCATCAAATGTTCCCATTTGTAATACAGCCCAATCAACGAATTTCAGAACTACACTTCTTACCAGTATGATTTAGCTATCACCTCACCTGTCATTTTTACAGATCATAATCTCGTACCCTCTTCAATCATTTCATCGAGTTTTATTTCCTCGTTATTTTCTATCAAAAGGACTTGGCGAAAATTTGTTTTCCTGGTGTTTTAGATGACGTTTTCTTTCACAAAGAACAATGGTCAATAGTTTTTATGACCAGGTGTATCGGAATTACTTCATTCGTCTTCAGTCATCAGCGTCATTCGTACACTCCCCTCTGCATCCATGTATAAACACATAAAAATCCCAAATGGCGTTTTTCCCTTAAGGGGGCGACCTTGGGCTGCGATCAATCTGAACAGAGAGGGCGACAATGAATGAGGCCCGGATGTGGATTGCAGGGTATTTCTTTTTGTTTCACTACAATGTAGCTTTTTCTTTTTTTATTGACTTATGGTTCTGACCCATAACTAAATAAAGCCATAAAAAGACCTAAGTGCATTCATCTCCAATCAAAAGAAGAAAAGAAAACGCCAACAATTTTGACTTCCCAGGGGCCCCACACGAAAGCATAGCTTTTGGCGGTCCCACTTTGGATCATGTTTGTTCGTCATGATTGCTTTGTCTGGTGTTTTTTAATAAACTGAAATGAATTGAACTGAACTTTAAACTAAGCTATATACAAATATAATGTTTTTTTTTCATATAATTGTTTTGCTTAGTTCTTTCTCGGGTATCATAAAGAGGTAGAGGAGAGGATGGGGATGAGAGAAGCTTTAACGCGGGCCCTACCTAGCAGACATAACAAAAAGTAACTGTACATAATCATTGCGATATGGTCAATGATATGACAGTAGTGGGTTGATGTGGAGCTCTCATGTCTGTCAGATGTGACACGCCTTGCGTTGGCTCTCATTGGAACTCTAGAATATCTTCAGGACTTTGTGCTAGGTGCCCATTTACTTGGGTTGAATGTGGCTTATTTAGTTTCATGTATTGACGAAGGATGGTATTGCTTCATTCTAAGGCGATGATATCCATCCAGGTCGAAAATCTTCAATTTCATCATCTTTTTTTTCTCATAAATCTCTTAAATCAATAAATTAAATCACACGAAAAATGTACAAACAAAGTAAAAAGAAAACTCAAATCGTTTGAATTTCGCTTAACAAACTACGAAAAATTCGTTCACGTCCGCAGTTTTATTAGGATGATCGAACTTGGCTTTATATTCCCATATTTTTTTAAATCTTAATTTATGTTGTTATGTCGTTATCTTACTTATTCTTTCATTATCATTTGATTTTTAACATTGCACAAATATTTGTTTCCATGCTTCCTGACAAGATTATAATCATAAACATTGTATAAAAACGACAAATTTGTATCTCTCTGTTGGTTTTTTCCACAAACGTGAAAACACTTGCGTGCGAGTATGATTTTTATCTAATCAAATCTATCAAACACTTCGAATTTATTGCAGCACGACTCTGCAGTGCCTTAAACTTCTTTGTCTGTCTCTATGTCTCTCTCTTTCTGGCTCGTTTTTTTTTTCCTCACCAGTATATGGGGGAGTTTGATTACTTAACCAAAAAAAAGACATGACATTGCAGGCCATGTCAAAGGTCATTAAAAAAAGAGTGTCACATACGTGACAAAAATATTCCATAATCTTAGGAAAAGAGAGATTATATCATTGAGCAGGCGATTTGAAAACCATATCAACTAAACATACTAAAAAGTTTGATTGATAACGCGATCAAAAATGTCATAACTTGTTGATACTCTACAACATAGGTTGTTACGTTTGACCAATCATTTTTTCCTTGTTGTTTTCTATAATACCACCCCACTCAAAACAAACAACTGTACAACCCGAATTTTTCATCAAAATTTTGTGTTGATATGATTATAATATTTATATATTTGTAGGTACGTAAGTTGGTACCCAAACATTTATAAAATAATACTCATAATGTGTAAACAATTCGTCGCACAGCTCAGTTCATATGATATGAAAAAAAAACAGACAAACCCACAAACAAAAACTATTGTAGGATAGTACATGATTGTGGTAGACTGCATATCATTATTATTTTGCAAAAATAATGTGTATATCTGTTTGTTCGTTGGATCATGCACAAACAAGGAAATTTGGATGAAAACAATAAAATGAATAACTAGCTTTGAACACATATGCACAGGAATCGTTGGACAGTTTCAACCGCAATGTAATGAAGTATTAATGCACTATTAAAAATATAATGCAGACACCTAATGCCTTGAAACTATTTTAATGCAGTCTAGAGATGCTATTAACATGACCTCTAAATAAAGGAGGCATACATGATGGAAATTTTTAATCAAAAGTAAACAAGCATAAAACTAATCTTTCACTCCTTAAAATTCATCAAGGCCTTGGTTTTATGAAAATGTACACTTGATGTGTCGTAAAATATATCAAAATAAATATTCAAAGTACGTTTAGGAGAGGAAGGAAAACAAAAGAGTGAGAGAGGCAAATCGAATCGTAATCTATAGAGGAACTTGCCGCGTGTAACAGCAAAAATATAAAAGTGAGTGCATACAAGGTTCATTTGAATATGCATACACATAGAAGATAGGTCATTCACAGGATGAGAGAAATGGTGAATCATGTCTACATTATTGTTTTTGATTAATTGAAATCAAAATCAAAAGATTACATGAAAATTCATAACTGTCTAATAAAAAAAAAATTCTTTAGATCTCCAGCTAATTACACTAATTATTTACTAATGCATCACTGATTAGGCCTATTTTGACTACTATAACAAGTGTCTACTACTACT
>BEXV01000063.1:64468-78860 GCA_003118195.1 Hemicentrotus pulcherrimus | reverse complement strand
GAGGGAGAGAGAGAGAGAGAGAGAGGGAGAGGGAGAGAGAGAGAAAGATAGAACGAGAGAAGGGAATCATAATGCTATAAGCGTCAACATGAGATGCCTAAAAGCGAGAGAAAATTTCTTGCGCATATGACGGGGGTCATCAGATCATCACGCAGAGACGGTTTTTACGTGTCGGCTGCCTCGTATTAAACCGTCTTCTTATTCCAGTCAATCAAATACACGACAATGATGTCAGCAGTATGTTGTCGAATGATCCACCATATCTGATAGGGAATCAAATAAAAGGGGAAATAAACCCGTCTTGTTTTTTAATTTTATTATATATATATATTTTTCTAACAAATATATTCATTATTCCCCCAATACTGTTTGAATTAAAATAAAAAAGACCTAAACAAGTCTTTCATTGAAATGATCGACACACATCATAATATCTAATGAACAATTAGCAATGTATTTCGCCATTAGATGATTAGAAAACGCACAGTAGAAGAAAAAAGAGTAAATATGTACATCGGTAATAATTATGACATATTTTGCTGGAAGTTTGTCGATGGTCTTTTGTTCAACATACAGGCTATCTAACTCTACCTTCTACTACCGTCCCCTGATATGATATCGAAAGGTGTGGATCCCATGTAATCAAAGTGTGTTTTACTTTAAAAAAAAAATAAATCAAGCCCAGTGGAATATAACATGATTTCCCCATTTTTGTCTGGATCTTTCTCTGTCGCCCATCCTTCTCGTTCTCCCTAATCCCCTCCTCCTCTCTCTCTCCCTCTCGTGATCTCACTTTATCAATCTATCTCTTTCTTACTTCCCCCTTTGCCTGCTATCAATTTTTATCCCAACCCATACTTTTTTATGAGTAACAAAAAGTTAAATAAATTCCTATCAAGAACAGATGATTATATACACTGTATTTGTATTTTTTTTCATATGGAAATAAGTTCATAAATAAATAACTTCATCGTTCTTCATATAGGCCTATTTCTTCAATGATAAGATTCTTTAATAGCGTGTGAAATATTTGGGAGGATTTTATAACAATACGGTAGCTGTCAAAGTAATACATTATTTCAAAATTTGCAAAAATGATGCATTGAATTTTCTAATCGGCATCAAATCTGTTTACGTGCCCTACGTTCTTTGAAATTTCACTGTAGAGTTGAATTACTCATCAAAAAGTTTAACATGTATCATATCATATTTCACCTATTAAGTCAAATTCATCTGTTGATTTGACTATGTTTAATCGATTTGATTTCTTATTCTGTTTGATGATACATTAAAATTAAAAATAAACACTTGACAAAATGTTTAATTATTCATCTCTATATAATATAATACTTATTCATTTGTCACCCGTCTACATTATTATGCACTGTATATTATATTTATATTCATTTACTTATTTAATGTCTCGATTTATATTATTTTTCATTTATCTATCTATCTATCTATCTATCTGTCAACATTTATGTTAATTCCTATACATCGATATTATCAATCTATCTTTACTGAATGAATGTGTCGTTTGTCCATCTTGTTCAGAGTCGGCTTATTTAGGGCTTTCTGAGATCTGTTTATTGATAGGTAGCGAACGAAATAAACGTATCACGGCAGTGGTTTAATTAATTACATTGAGAACACGCAGATTGCCATCTCAAGTCCCATTGAGCAAGTTATAAATGGATAAACTCAAGCCTTGTAATTAGTCCTGACCTAAACCAATACCATCATCCACTAAGAAAGCACAATCGAGTTACGCTCTGCCTGACGGTGAAGAGGCCTCATTGAGCTGCTAAGCACGCCTACTCCAGCCCGCTGGCGTAGTGGGAGTTGATGGGGGTGTTGCGAGGAATACGAAATGCACGCCACGTCCTCAGCTGAGTACACGCTAACGAGTAGGGCTAGCCCCCTTTTCATGCAAAAATCGTGATTTACGAGAATCTAATCAGCAAATCTGGCGGGAAATGAGCTCTTCATCTTGTCTTATCAGAATCTTAATGAATTACTGGACATGTTGAGCTTTTCATTTCGGTCCATATCAGGCGCTAAGAAATGCCCCCATTCAAGACATTATTGCGACTGTATTATGATCGTAATGATCCTGTTAATAAGTAAACAGGATAAACGTACATTTTCTTTTTCTAGGAAACGATTCGTACCCCTACCCCTCCATAAAAAGGGGAGAGAAAAAATCAATTCGATTCAACCTGAAATATTCCGCAAATCGACATTACATATTATGATGACAGACATCAGTGCAGATGATCGCTACACTTTGAATAGTGTTATGATTGTATTGTCAATATAGAGTGGGACATGTAAATGTGTAGTAATGGCAAGAGTAATCATATGAAGGAACAAAGACATGTGTTATTGGTCTCATATAGGAATTAGAACATTTCTTTAAATGATTGTACGCAAAGTGCACGTTCACGAACACCTCAAAACATATATTTCTATTTCCCTTCCCCCCCTCCTTTTTTCTCTTTATTTCTTTCCTTTTCTTCTCCATACTATTAGTGGGTGCTATACTCGATTATTTGTAATTTTTTTAGACGGATTTGGAAATCTGTTCTAATATAAAGGGAGTTGATATTGTACGAATTTTCTTTTAAAAATCAGCTTCGTTATTAAAATTACTAACCAAAATTTGGTGTTAGAAGGCAATAGTAGAATAAGTAATAAATGATATAAAGTGTTGATAATGAACTAAAAACAAATGTATTAACATAGAACCGAATTATATTCGTTAACGTTGATAAGTTGCATAGCTATTAGATCAGCTTCAATCAGAATCTGAGGTGTTATATTCGCTTCACGATATCACAATTTGAATAAGATATATTGCATATGATATCAAAGCATATTAGTTCATAATATTTTTTGAGAGCTGTTCAAGCATTTTCATTTCTACAGCTTGATAACTTGTAAGTTTTCATTTAACTTTATTGCAGGAATTTGAATGGGGGTGTGATCGGTTCATTACAACTCAACAAGGCCAGAGACAGAAAATTATAGGTTAATAAAGGTTATACTATTATTACAGTGCCATAAGTTATGCGTAATGTGTTTGAGTGTGGATAGAGGAAAAGGGCGATAGCTAGATAGATAAAGGAAGAGAGAGAGAGAGAGAGAGAGATAGAGAGAGGGAGAGAAAGACAGAGAGACAGAGAGGGAGAGAGAGAGAGCGCGCGCGAGGAGAAGCTATTGTGAGAAAGACTTCGAAATGAAAGACAAATAAAGAGAGAAAGAGAAATACATACAGAGAGGAAAAATAGGGGACAGAATTGAGGAGGCTGAAAGAGAGAGAGAGAGGGAGAGAAAGAGAGAAGATCGAAGAAAAGAAGAAAGAGGAGAAGACAAAACTTATGACACGTATAGGTCTGAGCTGAAAATGAAGAAAACGAGGAGAAAAGAAGATAATGTAGGAGAATGAGAAGGCGTGACAAGAGGAAGAAGGGGGAATACAAGTATAGTTAATTAACATATTATGGTGGCGACTGTCTCTTTTTATTCATGAATATGCGATTCTCTTCTGAATAGTTGTCCATACCTCCAAACGTTTCATTACTTAGTGTTACGATAAATAGGTTAATAAG
This sequence comes from Hemicentrotus pulcherrimus, assembly GCA_003118195.1. Classification (NCBI taxonomy): domain Eukaryota; kingdom Metazoa; phylum Echinodermata; class Echinoidea; order Camarodonta; family Strongylocentrotidae; genus Hemicentrotus; species Hemicentrotus pulcherrimus. The sequence goes on along the minus strand of BEXV01000063.1, from coordinate 75,249 downwards.
CAGAACCAGGGGTGCTCTTAGTTATTTCATTAGTTCATTCAGATTACTGAAGAAAGTGGATCATCCAGGCGAATATGTATAGGCCTAGATATTTCTCGACAATCTGCGCATGTATTAGACCATGGGCCATAGGTACATTATACCAAGCGTAAAAATATCCACAGATCTTTTACACGATGGATACGTCCCACTTGTGCATTTTAAAATAATCACTGCCAAAGTGATGGAGGTGCTTAATGAATACCTTTTGTTTGCCTCTTGAGAAGAATACTTCCTTCCACCTGTGTATCAGATAAATGTACTGTCGATGCATAAATGAATACTGATTACATAACTTTCATTAGCACGATACCAGTATTCGTCTCGATGGGTTTTACGATTTGGGAACAAATGACCTTTATCTGCCCATGCGTAGATAGTATTTAAGAACTGGCTTTTGGGTAATTGTCACCATTATCGTTATATTCATTATGGGCATGCGATGTTATCAAACCTTTTTGCTCCAATGCGAATCATTGGAATCTTTTTTTTTTTTTGGGGGGGGTGGCAGTCCATGCACCTTCAAGTAACTTACCCGTGACAACATACATGGAAGGAAAAATGGTCCTAATAGTCCTTATTATATATTTATTTATTTTATTTGAATTTATTTTGTTTACAGATTTATTGATTTCATATTTATTCATATATTTGTTTGGATTATCTTGTATTCGTGTTCTGTTAATTAACATCATAACACAATTGATGTAAATAACACTAGACAATGGGATAAAATCGAGAAATAAGCTGAAGCAAGATGGACATACGATGTATAAAGTAAATAAGTCATTATGTTTCTCGTCCCCGCCCGCCTCCTTAAAAAACAACTATTTACTATTCAGAAGAAGAAAAAAAATCTTCCACAAGCCCCCCCCCCCCAAAAAAAAAGAAGGATGTGATATACATTTTGTTTAAATAGCTTCTAAAGTGATACAAATCATGTATGTTGTTAAACATTGCATCAGTATACTCACATAGCACAATACTGTGAATAGATAGGCTTGGCCAGCTGAAATTAGTATGGCAGCCATCTTTTTAAAAAATGCACAAAAATGCACACACACACACAAAAAAAAAAATAAACAGTAATGCCCTGCCTCCTTCTTAATTTTATAGTCCGGACGAGAAACACGCTTTTTTTGTTATTTGGCCTTATGATGTTTATCACTTTTAGAACCTCTGATATTAGTACAACAGAGGGTGAACAAGAACAAGGAGAAGGAAAAGAAAAAGAAGAAAAAGAAGAAGAAAAGAAGAAGAAAAGAACAATAAGAACAAGAACATGAAAACACAAAATGATAATAGCATGTTGATTTGTGAGGTATGTTAATTCATCTTGTAGCATGCGATGGCAATGTTCATAAACTGGCCGAATACTGGACTGTCGTCTCACCGCAGAGTCAATCATGACATCGTCAATAATCATATGAAAGAAATCTGATTGTAGTCATTAGCTGATCAACTACCTGTACGACAAATTCAGATTATAACGATGACAGATGACACATGATAGTGTGCAAGATGATGTAGAATACAGAAAGGTACAAGCACTGGGACAAGTTGATTATAAGTCGTTTGGTGTCGACGAGTTTGACACCGGTCTTCAATAAGCATTATTCATTTAAAGGATGACTTTAATTGGCTTCGTGCAGCGCTTGGACAACGAGAGGGGCAGAAAGCCGGTTTCCCGCGCGCCCTGTTTAGATTTCGCTTGTCGGGCACGACACCGCGCCCAAACGAGGTGTAGAGGGAATCCCGAAGGGAGTGCGATGTGAATGCAATGCATACAGACACGGAAACAAAACAAGTTTGTCTGATTTGGGATGTAGCAGCAGTCGCAATATCGCACTGTCAAGGGGGAAAGGAGAGAATAGAGATTAAGTTCGTTTGTGCTTCATAAATTATTTGTTAATGTTTGGTTGCTGCCCGAGGGAGATTGTCTGGCAGTGGGGGCTCATTTTGGAAGGGACGCGGGCGGCATTATGTTTTTCAACAGCGTTGCTCCACTACATCTCTCTCTCTCTCTCTGTGCACGAACTTAGATCTTTCCCATTTCCACAACTCTTTTACACCCTTGTCGTTTCTCTAGTCACCATCCCAAGTTCCCATCTGTTCCCCTCACTCTCCCCCTCTCTCCCCCCCTCTCTCTCTCTCTCTCTCCCTTCTTCCCCTTAATTCAAGGTACTTCGATTTCTCTCCCCTCTCCACATACCCATATTTCGAACTGTCCACCAATCTTCTTCTTCAATACTTACATGTACCATAACTCACAATTTTCTTATAATTATGTATCCAATATTGTATACAAACATACGACGATTTTTTTCCCCTCTCGCTCTGTTGGTGTTTTCCCCCATAGAAGATTGAAATAACCTCTAAGATATCTATTTGATCACTTTGTGTATCCGTAAATGTCCTCTACCCAAGTCCCGTATAACATACTAAATAATAGGAACATTATCATCGTTGGTTTCTTCTCAATATCGCTTCCCTATTTGTTTCTCCTCCTGAATCATAAGCTCTGTATCCATGGCGACATTAACAATGTTGAATATTTCAAGAGCATCTAAAAGCGTCTTAATACTATTTCTGCTTTGTCTGTGTTTCTTACCTATCCCCACTCTACATTCATTTATGCGACTTTTAGTATTTCGCTTTTTATTGCCCTTAAGTGATATCATATAGGACAGCTAGAGACAAAAGAGAATGGAAATGTTATGAGGAGGGCTTTGTCCAACGTCTGGATGAACTACAGTGTGAGTCAAAAATAAGTTTACACCTAGAAAATTTTTATTTATTTAAAAAGTCATCTATGAACAGTAAATTAGTATGAAAAAACCTTATGAAAGAGTGTTTGATCCCGAATCATAGTATCATTTTGTGCCATACGTGTTCACTCTTGGGTGAACAGGAGGCATTGTTTGCGAGAGTGCAAAAATCGACTTGCGCCAAAGTTGCTGATGTGATGTTTGAATAAAACAATTGGGATTTGGGTATCAATTCGGTGCTTCTGCAAAAAGCACATGCAATGCATTTCATTTGAGACATTCAATTCATTCTCTCATTCTCTCTCTGTAATAGATACATAATAGATACATACGGAAGACATCACTTTGGCGCAAGTCGATTTTTGCACTCTCGCAAACAATGCCTCCTGTTCATCCAAGCGTGAATACATACCACACAAAATGATGCCAAGTGGTTTGGGATAAAACTCTCTTTCATAAGATGTATATTACTTTACTGTTGATAGATGATTTTTAAAATAATTCGCAATTTTCTAGGTGTAAACTTTTCTTTTGACTCACATGGTATNATGAACAGTAAATTAGTATGAAAAAACCTTATGAAAGAGTGTTTGATCCCGAATCATAGTATCATTTTGTGCCATACGTGTTCACTCTTGGGTGAACAGGAGGCATTGTTTGCGAGAGTGCAAAAATCGACTTGCGCCAAAGTTGCTGATGTGATGTTTGAATAAAACAATTGGGATTTGGGTATTAATTCGGTGTTTGCAGATCCAAATAGCATCCCTAACAAAATCAATCATGCCACACATATCAAATATCGAATATCAAATATCAACGAACATTTGTGCGGGCGCATGTGTGTGCGTGGGTGTGACTTTGCTTCTGCAAAAAGCACATGCAATGCATTTCATTTGAGACATTCAATTTATTCTCTCATTCTCTCTCTGTAATAGATACATACGGAAGACATCACTTTGGCGCAAGTCGATTTTTGCACTCTCGCTAACAATGCCTCCTGTTCATCCAAGCGTGAATACATACCACACAAAATGATGCCAAGTGGTTTGGGATAAAACTCTCTTTCATAAGATGTATATTACTTTACTGTTGATAGATGATTTTTAAAATAATTCGCAATTTTCTAGGTGTAAACTTTTCTTTTGACTCACATGGTATAGCCTGATAGATAGATAGATAGGAGTGATATTTTATATTTTATCTGTTCAAAAATATTTATCTTGATTATTTCCTGTTTGATTAAATATGTCATTTGTTGTACCATTGTCATTTTTATGTTATTTCGATGTATTCACATTGTTTCACACGGCCCCAATGGAAATCAGTCTTGTTACTGTTTGGGCTTTTTAACCGTGTATAAATGAAGATATCAATTCATTCAATTCAATTCAATGATGTATTATTTAAGAATGACTTCATGTCACCTGATGCATTCAAGTGACTCGGTAACATTGCCTCAGATTCTGAAACAAAATCCTAGAGTTATCTCATGCTGAAATCATAATTATAAACCTTTAGGTCAGTCAGGAATCCATGACTTTTACTAGTACAAGCCGATTGCCTGTCTGATTATCAAGATATTTATAACTGGAAATCGAAATTTCATTTTTCGTTTCCTATCAGTTTTTACAACACTTCAGTCTATTGGGGAAAATAAGTATGGTAAAACTGATCATTCAGAGTTTTTTTTTTACTTTTTGAGGCACTTCATGATCATTTTGAATCACAATTTTGTTAAGGCTTCAATATAACACCATGATAACACCATATCACAGACACTGATAACACGTAGGGCCATGCATCTCAGATTTAACAATGTTAAACATACCAGTGGCACTTGGAAACGTGGACTATGAAATTGTGTTTTTTCTGTTTTAGCATTTTCAAACCTCATTCATGTCGTTGGTTATATTAAAATAGGGTTGAGAATTTCTAACAAAATCTCACAATGCCACAACAGCTGAAATAAACAATTTATCCATTATGAATAAAAACGAACAGTAAATTAAAACATGAACATAATGGGGACAATTTTTGGTCCTACGTAATATCTAGAGTTATAAAGGCAGATGCATTATTAGAGATGTCACTGTCACAAACGGGGACCAGGGCACTGTTTCATAAAACTTGTTATCAATATATAAAAAAATGCTAGATTTCTATGACAAATTTGCTCTCAGCCAATCAAATGCTACGATTTCAGTAGCTTATAACACTCATTTTAACTTGTTATTTATAACAGGTTTTATGTAACAGGGCTCTGATCCAGTTACTGGAGCTAAGAGCTTTCTTATTAGATTATATTATTCATCGGCTTTATGGGATAATATCCTTGTGAAGCATTTGCCATATGTAAAGGATTGATATTTGAAATATCCTCATGACTATTGCAAATATGACTAGAAATAGGTAAAGCTCCGGACCAAAGTGGTCAATTCCACCAATCAATCGTCAATTTGCAGTCTCCATCTCTTATCTATACATAGTTGCAATGATATATTATATCGAAAATAATATCAACTCTTTAGAAGACGGGTCAGTTAATTCGTTGAAGTGTTGGCACACCCATCATCCTCCCCTCATGCCCCCTCCTTTTTAGTGCCCCTACCCATGAGTACCGAGCTGCTAAGGCTTGCAGACCGGAGGTAGATACTAAAACCCAAGGTCTCTTTACGAAGGATGCGAAGGATAAGAGATTTGGGGTTAAAGGAACACTGCCCTTGTAAATGGATGTTTGTTTGTGAAAAATAAAGCTGTGAAAAATAAAGAAACAAATGGTTATACTTATGATGCAAGCAAGTGTAGAAGCATATACAAACAATTGTGGCCCTTTTTAAAAGACACTTTCAGTATTTGTTGCTTAAATTACAGGCACTGGATATCAGAAAAGCATAAAGTAATAATTTCTTCTGTTATTTCTGCTTTTATTTTTAAAAGAGATTTGATTAACTAAAGGCAGATTAATTCCTTTTTACACAGGTGCTTCATCATACTTGGAACAAAAAGGCAAACGAACCTACCTAACATAACCTACACATATTTCACAGGGCCTTTCATAGTTCAGTCAGTTCCGAACAGAATTATAACCAAATATCAAACGCATTTTGAATCGAATAGAATTATGCACTGTTTCGTGATTTTCATATCACAAGTATTGAACAAAGTATCAAAGAGTACATCTGATGAAGGCCGCATATTAACATTTGTATTAACATCTTGTCAAAATAGTGAACATGCTCAAGAAGCTGTGTGTGCGTGTTTGTGTGTGTGGGGGGGGGTGTCAGACAACTTAGTTAACAAACCAGGCATTTTTTATCAACCAGCCAGAACTAGAAATCTCTTGAAATGAAAGTTGATACCTTTAAGACCATCGTCCAAAAGATGACATTCATATCGTCATGTAATGCGTTACATGTGCGCCTGTTTCTTGGCCGGTCGCGACTTTTTACCCAGTAAAAAGGTGCGCTTGGGCGGCGCGGCGGCGAACTTCAGAGGCATAGTTCGACGGCAGTAAGTCTGGCACGCAAGGTCGTCCCCGTGTTTTATCCTCGTGATATATTGTCTCTCAGGTGCGTCGAATGGTATGGCGATTGGGGTGGCCATGTGGTACATCAAATCACCCCGTGTGTGTCCGTCCAGGGTTTTGTTGAAAGCCTAACTCACCTGGGGTAATGTTTGATTGTTGTTTCGTCCTTTTTTCCTTGTCATCGCCTTCTCTTTATTTATCCATCTTCATCTCAAAGCCATTTTTTACTGACCTGCTGACGTGGGGGGAAGGATAAAAGTCGTTAATATTACAATCATGTAATAAGATGTTTCCCAGAACCTAAACGAAAGTTGAATAAAAGAAAAACTCCATATCCCTGGCAATCTGAATTTTTTGTTTTGTTTTTGGTCTTGATTAAAAAGAAAAAATAAGTTGTACATGAGTAGCCTCCGTCACCCAACTAAAGAGAATGAATCCGAATAGAAGAATAAATTAACATCAATAATCATAGTAGATTGTATTATATAAGCGAATTTGACAAAGCTGGAATGTAATTAATGAAACCCTAAAGAAACAAAAAAAATATACATCTAAATGTAATTAGCAATGAGGGACAAACAATTCCTGACTCAAAAAATATAGCTTATTGTTCTAATAAGTGCTTCGTAACAGTGGGTGTTCTAATCAGGCATCATAAATTATAATCATACAAATATGTATAATATCTTGAAAATAAATATGATAAATTATTTGTCTTCATGCCTACAGATTGTTTTGAAGCTTTGAATATTGTTAAGTCCTTGAAGATAAGTTATTTAAGACGTCACGATGATATGAGTACGGATTTTTTTTTCAAACAAATTGCAGGAAGAATAATAACGCCATTAGTACACACTTTCACCTTTTGTTCAGATGCATTCATAATACATGTAGCAAGAATGATTCCAATCTACAAAAAAAGGAAGACTCGTCGCCAGTTTTTAATTATAGACCTGACTATGGGACTTTTTAACAAAAATTATTTCATCTACCAACATCAATATGGATTGAGAAAGTCCAAGTCAACTTAATAAGAATTAGTGCAATTAATTGATAGATTGTCACATGCCTTCGTTGATTGCAACCATGTTATCGGTGTCACGGTATTCATGGTATCGAGCAAGGTATTTGACACTCTTGACCATACCAGACTTATAAGTAAAATTATGGATTGAGGGGGTGTTGCAATACAGTGGTTTAAAAACTATTTAGTGAATAGAAAACAATAGTATATTATGATTCAAGTGAATAAGAATAACTGTCTATAGAATGCTCGGTATACCGCAAGGTTAAATTCCTGCCGCGTTGTTATATTTGATTATTATATAAGTGATAATTGTTATTCATCAAATTCGAAACAATATACATTATTTGCCTTGTAAGGAATGACCTTAAACAAGACATCCATTAGAGAGTTGTCTCTCTATATTTGGATGTGTTCCTTGAAATGCACTCCCGGTAACAGTTGTCGGTGTGCCAGCAGATTTAGTTCACTAGGTGGGTTTGGTACCGTCACCCACATCCGTCCGGTGTACCTGGTGCCCTTGACGAAATGAACAGTTGCCATCACGAATTTATATTACGTAACCAGATCAGACTTGGATGTGAGCTATTTATAAGTAACTTATGATTTATAACTTTCTGTTTTGTAAGAATTGTTCTGTATAATGATCATGTACATATACATATTCACAGGTGTACTACTAAATAATAATAATAAATAATAATAGTGTAAACTTATAGAGCGCACACACCGTCCAGGGACGCTCATGGCGCTAGCTCAGCAACAGTTCTCTTTGATACAAGTAAAGTAAATAATTTTGCAATATTTTTTGCAATACTTTGTTATAACCCATTTTAATCCACAGCTCTGCCTGATGGGGCCTGGTGCCCTCCAGCTGCTCCGTTCACTGACAATTTAAGGGACTAGCCCAGTCAGCACATTATTCACAGAAGCTCTAGCATCTAAGGCCAACAGGCCCCACACAGGCAGCCAATGAGACCAAAATGTGATAACTAATTAATTTCAAATGTATATACAAATAACATATCAATAGATTTAGTAAAATAAAATTATACAACTTAAGGAAATACCGGGTTACAGATGAAATAGGTAAGTCTTTAGACGAGTTTTAAAGGCAGAGTATGTTGCAATACAGCGAAGTGATGAGGGAAGCTTATTCCATAATTTGGCTGCTGCATGCGAAAAAGCATGGTCTCCCCATGAATGACGGGTACGGGGAATTTGCAGCAAATTATCACTTCCAGATCTTAAGGAACGAGTTGGATTATAGGAGTGTAGTGAGTCTTTAATGTATTGTGGCGAGATTCCATGGAGAGCCCGATAAACAAGTAGCATAATTTTGAAGTGGACCCTCTTCTGGACAGGTAGCCAGTGAAGAGAGCGTAATATAGGCGTAATAGAATACATTCTTGGTGTGAAAGTGAGGAGTCTTGCACTGGAATTTTGGAGAGATTGCAGTCTGTCTTGCTGCTGTTTTGTGAGTCCAAATAGAATAGAATTACAAAAATCTAAGCGGGATGAGATCAATGCATGGATTAATTGTTCACATGCTTTTTGAGTAAGAGATTTTCGTATGAACCCAAGGTTCCGCAGTTGATATCTCACAGACTTTGATATACTAGATACATGTTCAATAAATGACATATTATTGTCAAAATATAGAAGTAGTAAAGTAGCAGTAGTAGTAGTAGTAGCAGCAGCAGCAGTAGAAGTAGCAGTAGTAATAGAAGTAGTAGGAGTAGAAGTAGTAGAAGTAGTAGTAGTAGTAGTAGAAGTTGTTGTTGTTGTCGTTGCTGTTGTGGATGATAAATTTGATGAAGATTCGACAATTACGGCTTTTGTATTCCCGATGAATAATGATAAACCGTCACCCTATATCCATCCGGCGAATATGGGGACATTACCAAATCGGACAAGGAAAAGTATCTCCCGTCAGATCAAGGCCAAAGCCTGGTAGATAATCAAAGAACAAATAAATGCACAAATATTCTATAATAATTTTGTATTAACATCGCGATATGAACGGAAACGGAATGATATCAATACGCCCTCAGCGCCAAAAAAAGCTAAAATGCGCACCAGAAAGTGCACGCGGCATTCATCTACTCTTTGGATGAAACCAAAGTCTTTGATGAAACGAACGGGACTAGGCATCGCGTGACAGATATTGTGCGTACTTTTTGATCGCACGTGATCTTTTCCAAAGAAAAAAATCGGAATATCTTATGCACTTAATTTTTGTAATCTTTCACTCTCCTCTGATCTGCTGATGAAAAGGATTGTTTACATCTGGATGGACACGACTGACTAGGATCACACAAATGGGTTTCGTGAGGTTTACGGACCCTACCGGGTGGTTATTCTGCATGTATTGAGGGTTTGAATGAGTACATTCATGTATGGTTTACACAACGCACTGGAGCCTTGCTCCTCTTTGAAAGAACTTGCCCCACGTGTCTCACTATACCGTAGTCAAACGCATGGCTTGGTAACAATTTGTACACGGAGTGTACCTCTAAAGCAGGCATAAATGCTTGCCCATAAGCAGTATTTGGACATAAGGACCCTCGTTGGGTACATAATGATACACGAGGAACAAGACAAAGTCCTAGATCACCAACGAACAGAGTTGGTTTGGTTCCCGGGGTTTTCCTTTTAACGCTGTTTCTTTTTTTAGAAGCGTAACAGAGCAATTATATTAATTAGTCATCCTCTTAAAGGCATCGTTTAACAATGTTAAATCTGAGATGCACGGCCCTACGTGTTATCAGTGTCTGTGATGTGGTGTAATATTTAAGCCCTAAAAAATTGCGCTTCAAAATATCCATGAAATGCCTCAAAAAAGTAAAAATCTTTCAGTGACTGGTTTTACCATACTCGTTTTCCCAAATATACTGTTACAGTATATTTGGGAAAACGAGTATGGTAAAACCAGTAGTGTTATGATCCAATCATAAATATCTTTATAATCAGACAGGCGATCGGCTTGTAAAAGTCATGGAGTTCCTGACTGACCTTAAGGTTTATATTTATCATTGCAGCATGAGCTAAATCTAGGATTTTGTTTCAGAATCTGAGAATAAAGTTACCGGATCCCTTTAAGAAGATTGTGTTGGTATGAAGATCTCATGCACGACAGTATAGATGCTCTCATTTAATTTTCACTACTTCTTGCTGGTAAGAAAGCTAATCAGCTCATAAGCATCAGCAGACGAAGAGTTTAGACATGTACCAATAGTAAGCTTAATGATCCCTAGACGTGAAGGTCCAGGGTTCGAAGTCCATGAAGCGTTCTGGCACCAAGGACTTTGGGCCATACTTAGACCGTTTGTTGTCTCAGGGAGATGTGAATTTACTTTGTGTGGTGTTTCAGCTCTCTGGCCTATTTAATAAAATGGTCCAGGTTTTTTTTTTTTTTTTTTTT
>BEXV01000063.1:31986-64437 GCA_003118195.1 Hemicentrotus pulcherrimus | reverse complement strand
GGGGGGGGGGGTGGTTGATGTTAAGGTGCTTTGCCTAGACGGTTATGATTACACACTGTATCTCATAATTAGATTCACGCCTGTCAAGTCAATGAACATATACGTGCAGCATCCTCACATACATGTAAACCAAATAAAGCCACGATTTTTTTCTCTCAACATTTCATTCCCCTTCTTCTCAAATATCACTATGATGTCAGTAATATAAATGATATATAATAATTATGTTCTGTTTAATCTGGTCATTTGATTTGATTTTTCAGAAGCATTGGAAAAAAATTGGCAAGAGACCAAAATCTTGCTCATTTTCTCTGTTTGCATAATTGCTCCGTGATAATGGCTACTCTCTCAACCGATAAAAACCCTCAAGCACAATTCAATGTCAAGGCTTTCATGATGGCAATGTTTGCATTAATACTATGCTAACAAAACATTAGAGTTCGACTCAGGTCAATCGGTGATATAATTTACTAACGAAATGCTGTGCGTAAAGAAGAAATCATTCAAGCATCCGTTTTTATTTTGAAGTGTTGTATCATCATTTTCCATAGTCAACAGTGATGATCCTCAATTTAAGCGATAAGGAACCAGATCGTTAAGGATTTTTTTTTTCTCTCACGTACAGAAACTTCCACGAACTGCAAACATCCACAGGCTCGAAGAAGTCGCTACTCTCGACTTCTCAAAATTAGCCAATCTTAAACTACACGTAACCTTAAAAGTAAGGTGACATCCATATAAAAGTTTATCCCGTTGATGTGTAGGGCTGTGCACAGCTCATTTTTTTTTTTTGTTCTTCAAATATCTAAATATATTTCATAGATTATAAAATATGTTTAGGAATTTTTTTTTTCTTAGACCTGCTAAGCTCCACTAAAAAAAAATGCTCCAGCTCTCATTCATCTTGTGGCATCATCTGTCAATGATTAGTAATCTTAGAAGTCGTTCGTGGTAACTTCCCCCAGCTCAGCGCATGTTCACAAATTATCACATTCTATCACACAATAATAATACCTCCACACTACATTTCTTTTCCTGGAGATGCTACACCATGTCTGACATGGCAACTCCTGTGTTTGTTATTGTATAGTCTATTGTACAAATATTTAAAAATATATGAAATATCATGTAGATGTTTGAATTACAAAATATGAGTTTTATGCAGCCCTGCACATCGACAGGAATCAACTATTATTTGGATGACACCCGACCTTTAAAGGTATTATGTTTCATTTGCAGGCCCAAAACATGAAAAGGTTAAATTCCAACGGCATTTGAAAGATAATACTAATTTAGAACTTCCCTAAAAATGGTGGGGCTTGAAAATGTCTTCAAGTGGGAATTATGATCATTGTTCTGAATGGTCATACGTTTTTTATGCTGCGCAAAGATTCAATCAGTTAAATTTTGGCCATCCCAAGAAGTGGGTTATTGATGTAGACAAAATAATGCTCATGTACCCTTTTCAGCTCATTTTATGTATATTATTACCAAAGAAGAAAAAAGCCAGTCAGTCACTCAATTGTGTCTGACAGTGAAGTCTAGCAAGTAAACGGGTTTCCTTGCATAATTTGAATATTAGGACACTGCTAACGTTTAAATCTCACAGATAGGACATACATGACATATTCATAATTCCTGCAAAGTTCTACATAATTTGAGGTTGGCTGCAAAAGTGACATAGTGCCTTTAATTAGCTTATCTTTTGAGAATATACAAATATATTATATTTCGGGGAAGAAGAAGAAGAAAAAAAATCTTGTAATTTTCTACTTTCAATAATACCTTTTCCCCTACATTTAGAATTATAAATATTATAAAGGGCTGAAAGAAACTTCAGTGACAACTTACTACAGAAACCGCGGAGATTTCTGTTTGACAGTCGGTACTTGCGTGGGCGTAGGTGGTGGCAAAGGAACAAACAAATTAGAAAAGATAAAGGTCGGACGCATGTATATCGGCATCCCAGCAAAGACATATTATTCCACAGCATAATCGGGTTTTGATGCTTTGATCAGTCGTCGAGGCGCCAGAAAATAATGTTTTCCCTATCTGTGGTCAGATAGACAGACAGAAACAGAGAGATAGAAAGGAGGGAGGGAGATGTTGAGATAGAGCTGATGTAAAGCGCTTAGAGAGATTGTATTAAGCGCTGTATAAGCCGGCGGAATATTATTATTATTATCAGTATTATTATGGTGAAAATTATTATGATATGTTTTACATTCTTAATATGCATATGTATTTTTAACAGATATATCTATATATATATATAGAGAGAGAGAGAGAGAGAGAGATAGAAAGAGAGAGAGAGAGAGAGAGAGAGAGGGAGATCTCGGGCGCGAACGGGAAAGAGAGAGATGAAATATATAGTTATCATTATGAATCAGTTTACCTCTAATTAATAACCGAACGCATAATTATTATGTATACATGCAGTAGGTCGGTCAATGAATTGTGTCCCTTTGGTTCATTAGCTCATCATAAACCAGTGATCGAATTTCATAATACATATTTTGTAAATATTTCCATCCATAAAATGCGTTATTCTACTCTGAATGTGATAGTTATACCCATTGCAGTATTTCTCTGTATTGATGCCAGAATCCTTTACAGAGCAACTACACGCCTGTTGGTTTTGCATTGTGACGTATGGAACACTGGTGCATACTTGGCGGGTTGTGTATGTTTGTAGAAAGCTATCTTCGGTCGGATGACCGTACGTTCAGTGGCTCGACGCGAGGGTGAGCCCGCGAACCGTTCGGTTCGGTGGGTTGCACTACCTTCAGGCTCGGCAGGGCCCAATGGGCAAAAGGATTGGCAACATTTTGAATACCAAGTAGAGAAATTCTCTCTCTCTCTCTCTCTCTCTGACTCCCCACTCCCCCACCTCTTCCCCCTTCTCTTTCTCCCCTCTCTCTTTCTCTCTCCCTTTTCTGTTTTTTCTTCTTCTTTACTTTCTAAATTATGTTTCTTCTCTCGGTCACTCAGTTGTCTCACCCTCTCTCTTCATTTACAGTTCTTCTTTCTTTAGCTTCCCTCCCCTTTTCCCCTTCACATTGACCCTCCTTTGCCCTCCCTCAATCTCCCTTACTCTTACTCATGTTATATATTCTTCCCCCCCCTCTCCCTTCCCCCTCCCCCTCTATCTCCTGTATTGTCTATCGCTGTCTTCTCATTCTTCCGCTTCCTTTCTCTTTCTCTAATTTTATTCCTGCCTCTCTCGTTCGTTTCTACATGTATATATTTCTCTGTAAGATAATATGCCTGTATTTTTTTTAGAATACTTCCTATCTCTCCCTGTCCTGTTCTGTCTGTCTCTATATTTCATGTATGTCTTCCCTCCCCCCCTCCCCCTTCTCTCTCTCTCTCTCTCTTTCTCTCAAGCTATCTATCTTTTTTTCTTTCTCCCGTGTAATTTCGATTTTCTATCTCTTTCTCTTTCTGCTCGCAGACGTTGAACTTTACAGCAATACAATAACACATCAACATGCATGGAACTCTCTTAAAGGGATGAAACGCGAATTTTTGTTCTGCTTTGATAATTCTGTTGATTGCCGTGATAAATGGATGCACACAGCTGGACATTGACTTTTTTAAAGGCAATACCGTTTGTGAAATAGATATTGATTTTCGTGATTGTAATATTCGTGATAACAGACTATTCACGAGTTGTTGGTGGTTGGGGTGGGGCCAGGTGCCGCAGCCCAATTAAGAATGTTAAAACTAGGAATATTTGGGGCAACAGTCGCTTCATATTTAGGAAGCGAGGCAGGCTCCGTGTACATAATGCCATGTCTTATTTACATTCTTCGACAGCAACTTATCAAAATACAGAAAATTATGTCGTATGCCGCGCTACAACTTACAAGTGGATGTGCCCCTAAAAATCTGTCACTCGTATCGTTTGCTTTGCTCGCTCACAAAATTTGAGACGCTGGAACATGATGTTGGGGGTAAAATAAGCCAATATCCTCAGCAAAAATGGACCTGTATTTTCGTGGCCTTATTAATACTTAAAAGCTTTTGCAATACATGACCCTTATTTGGATAACAAAACATAAAGTGGGCGACGATTACATGTTACTGCACTTTGTATCCCAATTATGCACGGCAAAATGCTGTCACTATCATGTACGTGCTTTTGTATCAATGCTCGAATTAAATTAGTATTCATATTCGTAGATATGAAGAACGTACGAAATTGTTTCTGTTCTCCATTTTTTTAACTCTCATAAACATTTACTGTAGATAAGCTTTCATATCATTACTCCAATATGTTTTCTATAATTGTCGATACAATCGATTACAAAATAGACAGGTTTTATTTGACAAAAATGACAGATGCCTTTAAAATCATATTATAGAAGAAAGGCATTGTTATTGTCATGCCTATCGCCCAAACTGTATACGGAAGCTATTCTCTGTATTTCAGGATATGCAGTACAATTTACCAGATATGGTTTTCATGGAATTCAACTGATTTTTGAAATATGCGTCTGCTTATTCTCGTACAGAACAAACCCAAGAAATGTGTATATTTTCATTAGGTCTAAAGATCGGACCAAAATAGAGTAATTGAAGTAGTCGTCTCATTGTAATGATCATTTGCTACGACGAACCCTTTACTCAACGACGAAACAGATAACCCACAGCATTCATAAATACTGTATGTCTCGTGTAGTTTGCCTTCTAAAAAGAAATATTATTTGTATGTAAGCGAATTTCCAATAACACTATGCCGGAACTTATAGTTCATATATATACACCGTCTTCTCTATTTTCCTCTTTACCATTTATCTCTCTTTCTATCTGCATATCGGTCTCTCTCTCTCTCTCTCTCTCTCTCTCCCTCTCCATTAGTTTTCAATGCTATCTTTCATTTCCTTCAGATCCCACGCACGTCTTCCCCTAACCTCTGTGTCTCCTTTATAACTGGGCAGAAATATTCACTTTATTCATCCATGCGTCTTCATCAACTTTCATTTTCATTATCTTTGGGTCTAAACCCCAACCTCAACATGACTAGACAATAAATGTTTATATCATGCTTTTGTCTCTCCGTTGTTTCTAAATTTCTGAATGGAAGAATGTACCCCTCCACCTTCTCCATTTAGATTTCCTTTTTTCTGTAAATTCTAAAACTAGACTCAAGCATGTTTACGCATCAAGCGCGGCCTGCACCCTCCAAACGAATTTCCAATAATTATAGGTCTATTTCCCCCTCTCTGACTCTATCCCTCTTTCTCTCCCTCTATCTCTACCTCTCCCATATTACTATATATTTCAGCTTTCTCGTCTGCTCTCTACTGATGACTGTGATGTGACTCTCTCTCTCTCTCTCTCTATCTCTCTCCCTTTCTCTGTAACCCTCTCTGCCAGCATCTCTCTACTTCGTCCCATCCAATAACTCTCTCTTTCTCTCTTCCCCTCACGCTTCCCATTTCATTGAGAATCCCGATGGCGCCAGTTAAAATTGCTTGATAAGTGGTATATTGCACTGTGTGGCGTACACGGGCTTGACCCCGCTTCCACCAATCCGAATGGAGAGCTAGCGCACACTACATGCATCACAATACCCCCACACTCACGCACAGCACACACAATGAACGCGCACGGAAACCAACAAAACCCCACAATCATTCCCACAAATTATATATTCAACGTTTTTGAGGGAGGAACTCAAGATTTTTAGTCTAACGAGTTTCTTTCAGTTAATGTTGTAAATTGAGAGATAGATGGCAAGGAGCACTGTCTTTGTTTTCAATTAAGGTTTTTTTTTATTACCTACACACGGAGCGCTTTCTCATTCTTGGCGTTAAATAATCATGCATTTTCTACCGACTGCCTGATTAGGGATGTTAAACTGTCACGTTCGTTCTGCATCCTTTATACAATCCTCTTCTATGTTTCCTTATCTCAAATTATTCATTTCTGTAATCCATTAAGAAAGTAAAAAGCTCTTGCAAGCCACGAAACTTTGCACAAAAGAAGTTACTTTTGACAAAAACATCTTTGTATTTTTTTTCGTTTGTTACAATTTTGAAGGTGCTTTGTCCCCTTTTTACACGTCTGATAAGCTTATTTTTTAATCATCAAAGCACTATATGCAGAGATCACGTGGTGCTGATCTAGCAAGGTGTGGATGAAGAAAACCAAATTATTTGTATATTTTATTTTATTGATTCAAATTACGTCTTGAGTAGTGGTGGAATCTTTAAGAACTGCACTAGATCTATTTTGTTTAGTGTTATTTTTTAAAAAAAACTCCTCTTCCAGTTTCTAATATGTTTCTTTGGACAAGAAAGCGATCTCAACAAGTAAACATTCATGGTTATATTTCTATTTTCTTTAAAATATACACAATACAAAGTTTCAAACGAACAAAGAATCAAGGAAAAATGAGTAGACATCAAAAATAGGGTTACCCTCCAAGTTCATATGGACGTGTTTATTTGCTTGGTCTTTGGTAAAAACTTCTATAGATTCGGTGACAAAATGAAAAGCCATTCGACTAGTCTGTGACGGACACCTATTGTGTAGTACTACTAAGGTCATCACTGTTGCCTTTGGGCAGATTAGTCGGTTCTATCAGAATATTTGAGGGATTATCTGTCTCAAAAATCACAAAACGACCCTTTTCAAAAAACACGATACAGTTAAACAAGGAACTACTATTTACACACATCTATATATATTTTTTTTCAAACAGGGAAACATTTAAGAAATGACAATGGCATACCGTGTACTTTCGTTTAAATCAATGCAATGTTGTGTTGATAACTCCCCTTAGCAAATCGTTCTTTTCTTAACCATACCACAACAAAAATGTTTCCTGTTTTCGTAATATGTGTGTACATCCATTTCATTACAATATGCGTGCAGCAATTTCATATCATTCGTCAAAAATGCGTCGATAAACGCTTTGAAAAACTGGCAAATTTAAATTAGTTTTTTTAATTTGTACATACAGATATAAATCTAATTGTGACAAGTTTGGCAATTCGTCTAAATATCCGGTGAACTTCAATGAAAAAAAACACAACAAAAACAATAGAGATTTAAGAATGAGGTATATTCAGTTTCCATGACATCATTGAGAAAAATACACACTATTAATAATTACTGACTTTGTTAAAAATCACATTCAATGATATTAAAATACAACTTCATCACATCCTTGACACACTCATAGAGAAAATAGTTTTTAAAGGAATCAATTATCCACAGTGGCTAGTGAATATAATTGACCCATGGGTTAAAGATAAACTTGAGTTCTGGTTAAAAAAAAAAAGAAAATTGATTCTCACAGAATCTAACGAAACTTACACTGAATGTTCAAGATTACAAATAAATGTCAAATGCCAAACAATTTTGGAAGAAAATGTATACTGGCTGAGTAATGAGCATAAAAAGATAAGGAAATCAGGGTAGTACTAGCCCCGACACCATGTGTGTTGTCCCATATACATCTTTCTGTGTAAGTGATTGTTACTTTACCAAGACTCTGCCAAATTTATGATGATTTTGATGACTCCAGAACCTTGCATTACACATTATTACTTACATGCTATATGATCAACTTTTCTGATCCATTCCACACCTTTTCTTTCACAATGAAATCGCATTACCAGAACTCAAGTTTATCTTTAAAGTATTTCGTATTATATCACCTCATCATATCACGATTGCAAGTAAAATATTGATTATTAAATACCTTAAACAAATTCAATGAATCAGATCAGTATGCCCGTGTCATTTGTATTTCCTGCATATCTCTTCCCAAATCCCATTGATTCTCCACTCTCTAGATTGAATAAAAATCCACCTGATGTGCATCCAAATGCAGATACATATTGAAGAAAATATTGACTTGCAACCTAAGTGTATTACAAATGTTAGATAAAAATACAAATTAATTCCAAAAGGATAAATTTGCTTTAAAAGAAAGTATTGGATATAGCACGGTATTGCAAATATTACATTTAAATGAATAATTCATATTACGTCATATAGGAGAGTAGATTTGAAATTTGTTTTAAATACCGAACTGATCCAGTAACAAAGTTAAGACTTCAAATTTATTTAAGGTCATATCGTTGAGAACGTATAAACATTGTATTACAATGAAGGAGAAATAAAGGGAACAAATATTACCCCCGAGCGATGCCTGATAAAATAAAAGTTATCTATTCACAGTTTTATTCTAATAACAATTTCTTTCACGACATAAACGTTTATTCTTAGAATGAGTTAACTGCTTTATAACCCTTAAAACAGTGTGATGAAAGGAGGAAAATCAAAGTACTCAGACGCAACCGACACAAGCTCTTCCTTAAATATATTTACCCCCACCCCCACCCCCNGTATTAACGTGTTCTTGAATTATACATGTATGTTATTCTTTATAATATTTCAATTTGAAAGTTTGTTTGTAAGATGTGAAAAACGGTACAGTTGTACTTTGTGAGAATTTCTGCACTGGACTTTGTTAATTATTGTACTTGTGCAAAAAAAAAGTCCAAAAAGCATGCCTACAATTAATAGAATATAAGCCACTAAGGAAGGGGTGAGATTAGAAAGGCACATTATAGGACGTCAGTTTCGCAACAGTGCAGAGATAAAGAAAGTGGGTTATTAGGAGCCCAGAAAGAAAAAGGATATTGGTGATTTAAAAAAAAAGAACACAATGTAGTCTCTTTCATATCATCCGAAAGATGTATTTAGATACTGTCGCTTCTTTAACCGGACATGTTCAAGGCAACAGCTCCGTACAAGTAATTAATATAAAAGCATTTTTGTGTGTGTGGAATAATACGAATTTGAAGAAACGTAAGTGAAAAAGTATCTACATTAAACGTGACTAACAATGGGATAAATCCATGACGGTACAAGAGAAAGATGGTTGGAACTGATTATCATCAACACTTGGAAATCAGGCGCAACTCAAGGCTTTGTCAAACCCAGTTTCTTTCAAGTGACAAGGCAAAGTCCGCTGTATTCACGTTTCCACTCCTTCAGAGAAACGCACGAATACACCTCGAATTATCCATTGAGAAGATGACTGAAGATAGGAATAATTAATGCAAGTCTCCCCGCTTTTAATTAAACAGGGTCTGTCCTTGCCATTCCATGTATTTGTTTCATTTATATGATATAACGATTATTTTTTCAGATGATATAAACCCTAAAGCCACTAATTTGCAGTGGTGATGCTTCCGGAACATCTCAAAGTTTTTCTATATCAGCACGATTAAAAATAGTTTGTGCCGCTACTTATGAATAAGCTCACGTGTACACACATATACACACACACACGCGCAGAGAGAAAGAGAGATTGTCCGATATATTTTCTTCGACGTCGATGCCACATCGGTGTTTTCATCGAAGCTGTGGTTGATGACCAACCGAGGGATGTGACGTGTTAATCGCAATGGGTATCGGATGGTGGTTGTGTTGGTGGTGATTGTGTTGATGGTGATGATGCTGCTGCTGTTGATGCTGTGATGAACTCGATTGCGACATCGTAGATGCCGATGATGTCGATGACGTTGATGAGGTGGTGGATGAGGTATGCGATGAGCCTTCAGCCGATTTCTTCTTTGACGATTGGGTCTTTTCTTTATCGTTTAGTTTTTTCATCTTCATTCGCCTGTTCTGGAACCAGATTTTAACCTGGCGTTCGGTGAGGTCGAGAGCCTGGGAGAGCTTCGAGCGACGATCACGGGTCAAGTACATGTTAGTTGTGAACTCCTTCTCCAGTTCGTAGATCTGTAACTTGGAGTATGGACGACGTTTCGTTCTTCGAGGGGTCGTTGTAAAGGTTGCAAGAAGACTACACGATGATGCGCCTCCTGGAAAAAAAAGTAGAGAAACAAAGAGTACATTAGTTTCGTTTTCTTTGTAACATTTTTTAGTTAAAAATATATGACGATGCATTGATTCCGTTAAAAATAAATGCTATTCGAATGTTTTATTTTGAATGCTAAAATTCAGAGAGAGTGGTAAAAACACCCCCCCTCTCTCTCTCTCCCTCTCCCTCTCCCTCCCTCCTACCCTTAACTAGCCTATATAATTTACATATTTCGATCGTGGTAGTTATTTCTGACAGTCTTATTTTCTCGGGCCTAAAATTACACGCTGCTTGATTCCCCTACCCATCCTTCCTTTATCTCGTCTACCACAGTCTCATTCACTATGGGTGTTCAAGAGTCAAATCCGATAATTCATTTACGTAATGGATGCACCCGTTAAACATAGACAAGTTGTTATTTATTCCAAACTATATTCTAGCTGCAGTCTGTTGTTCGACGGCCGACTAACTATCCGGCATTTTTTGGGGGGCAGCGCTGCGCCACGATGTCACGAAGGGCACCGCTTAGAAAATTAGACTTCAAATATTAATTTCTGAATTAATTGCAACAAAAAACGATTCGGGTTTGGTAAAAACATGGCCTCGCCCGTGACTCGATATAGGTCATCAGGTTTAATTATTACAAAAGCATTCAACAAAAATAAGCGGGGAGGAATACAAGCCTTGTAAATGGCCACTTGCTCTTCATTTATATTTAACATGTTTAATGCCACGTCTGTGAAATGTAGTTGTAATGTAGCCACAATATGTTTTACTGGTTATTTCATCATCTAATCAAAATGAGTGTCTTTCTTTTTTAGACAAAAGGCATGTCTAGCTTTTAGTGTAAGTAGTCTATGCAGATGAAATATTATCCCGAGCTTTGTGGAAGAAGTTTCTCCTCTGTCTTCTATCATCGTACTCAGGTCAATTTCAAAGCGGTTTTCCTTTAGTAAAATAATTAATAAACTAAAAAAGAACAATAAATTTAGACAATCCAACATTTAAAAATATTAATAAAAAGGGATTTCTATATTTAAGGCCATAAATACCTCTTCAAGAATGTAAAAATTGCAGTTTGAAATATATCGAGCAGATGATTATAGGATCCGATACAAATGTTAGATAACGATTACATCAGCATAAGAAATAACAATTGTTCATACTATTTTTTTTTGTCAAGTGATTTGATTTTGGTTGTTTTCATTGAATATTGTCGTATAATTATGTCCAAGCAAACATCTTAAATGTTTTGTTTGCATAAATACGATATGAACAGATATTCATTTTCAAAAATACATTATATTGCTATTTTCCAGATCATAATAACTTTATTTCTAATTTCATTTTATTATCCATCTATTTGTCTACTTAAGGGCAATTTCAATACCATATTGTCTGGTCAGTAAAAATCATGTTCGGATTACGTAATAATAATTAATGTCATTTTCATGATCGCTCATTTCAATAAATGACACACATGGCTATTGAAAGTGTCTTAGGTTGATGTCTTTCTTCTAAAGTAGTAGCTAACATGTTAATTATAGAGCCATCAACATGTTAATAAGCCAAGGAAGCGAGACATAGACCGTAATAAAACTAGATAAATTGTATGAATAAAGTACTACGTACCTACAGCATAAGCAATTCATGATTTCATGATGTCATTCACTCTGTAATAAGTTCAACATGTCTGGGATTAAAACTGACTTTTTCAACAAGTTTAGTTTATGCATAAAAAACCCATATTTCTAATAAAGATAATAAAGAAATCTAAAGGGAAAGATACCATCTGAATCATGAATTGCGATGCTTGTCTACTGGTATTTCTGTGCAAAGAAACACGGCTGCTTTCAAAATGAAATACAGGTTAACAAGCCGCAGAGCTCTAAATACCCCCAATTTTATGCTTTGACATTGTCTGGCGATGATTAATTACACTGTTTTTACAAGAAAATAGCCCAATATAAAGAGGTGTCTTTATATCATTTGGCTGTTTATGAATGCATACCATCGTCTATATTTAAGAGTTTACATACAGTGAAAAGAAGTGACAAGCAACAAATATGCCCTTTTCTATGACTCTTTGAGGGTAGGGTATCCGAGTCTTTGTCGCGAGCCAGCCACTGGCGTTCAAGCACGCCGCCTGGCCGGGGGCGATACACGAGGGTCCCCCGATCGCTGTACAAGCAGGACCGTGCGTTATTTGACATCTCTACTTTTGCACCCTACAATGGTACACGATCGTTGGGCTATGGATATCATAGAAAAGTCTAAAAACATCAAGCTTTGTGATGTAGGTATTGAGATGTACCTCAATACCAACACAATACCATGGCACCGTCTGGTCTCTCCAAAACTCTATAGTTGATTTAAAAAAAAAAATCTGCCAGGTTCAATGACATGTCGGTTCTTGATACCTACTTTTATCAGATTCACCTCGTGAATAGGTAACAACCATATTTCAAATATTGATAATGGTATCAATGCGACGTTGCACAAAAAAAGGGTAGTTAATTCGGCTCAGCTATTGGCCATGGGATCGGGTAAGGCTGCATGTTGAAAACCGCTGGGAAAAGGGGGCTTCTCTGCGCTCGTTTAGCAGACTCGTTATCGAAAATATATATATGGGGAAATGAGACAGAAAAGATACCAACTCCCTAGACAAGACTTCAGACATAATAGTCATCGAGCTGCTATCGATAGTATCAATTTGTATCCTATCTTCTGATCTATATTTCAACTATTTTCTAGCTTGTGCAGGGGAAGGGCATCCATAAGATATTACCCGAACCAATGATTGTGATTCAAAATCGATTTATTAATAACGGGAAAGTTTGAGCAGCTCCATTCCTTAAAAGACGTAAAAATGGAACAACAATAGTAATGACTATAATAATAATAAAAATAATAATTTTGATAATAAGAATATAACTAATAGTAACAACAATACTACAATGAAGAAGGAGAAGGAAAAGAACTTGATAGGAGAGAAAGAAGAAAATGAAAGAGTGGAGGAAAGGAATGGATAACGCTCATATATCAAGTGTGTACAGACATGTGAAGTCCAACATTGTGTTGGATGACGCTGGATAAAGGAAATTTCACACTTCTCGTTTGAAAACAAATATGTATGAATTATATCGTTTTTTTCTCTCTCTTTTTGTTGTTCTTCCTCTTTTGTTCTTTTACGAATGACCATCAGATGAAACAAGATTGTGTCCGGAGGACCACGGTTAGATGATAAAGAAGTGACAGACACATCCAGTTAAAGCAATAATAGCTACAAAATTGTGATTTTCCATTCATTAAGCTCATCAAAACGGCCTCGAAATAACAATAAGCCTAGCTAGGAAGCACAATAACGGCAGTTCAGCCCACATCAATGAAATGTTGGATTATCTCTATACACCCATCCCCCTCTGAGAATTACACATCACTTGTGGGTGATCTGCATGGCCTTAGGTTTCTCAAAACTCCAGGTCAACTTGTTTTTGAAACTTGTGATTAAATGATTAGCATAAATTTGCACCAAAAAGCATATATCCTAGGTTACTATCATTTAGACAGCTCCACTTTCTGGCTTTGTCTCATTCCGGTATATGCGTCTGATGTAACTGCCTGAAGTATTGCTATGTGAGAGGTGCTTTGAAGCTTATTAAAATGTCAAAATAATAATATTATAAATAAATAAGTTTTCAATGGTGATCATTGTTCTGAAAAAGATGATATTGTAAATTTACAAAAAAATGAGGCATTCCGGTCTTCATTGTGTCTTCATCAATACACCAATATGTTAAACTAATAAAATATTTAACAAAAAAATATCATCATGACTACTAGTAATTCGGAGACGTATTGAAACATGAAGTCAACGTGCAATGACAACTCATGACGACTACATTAAAAAATAATATGAAATACTGTAATGAATAATATTAAAAAAAAAAACAATTCCTTAGATTTCTTTTCCATAGATAGTGGTGGGGCCAATCCCTAAATCTTGTTTACAACAATCTCTACAAACCCTTGTCACCATTACTCGCCGTGTTGTTGATGGAAATTATGATAAGTACTGGAAAATGGGAAGAAAGGAAATAAGAGGGATAGAGGGGGTAAATAAAAGAAAGCGAAGGAAAAGGGCGAAAAATACTAAGGCAAATGACGAGAGTAATTACAATTTCCAATTGGCCTGGCCATTGAAAACCGTTGACGCGTTGTACCGACCCAAGAGTTAATCTCACGATAATCTCTACAACTGGTCTTTGTTCACTCCGCTTGACCATTCAGATCAACAAAAGAAGGCACTGGCCGAATTCGAACATAATACCAACCGCCTCTGACATTTGTAGTAAATTGTAGAGTTGGTATATTGTCCGACATCCATACCCAAACTCCATATATTCGCATGTCCTTAGACAGAAAAGAAAAAATGCCCAGATCTAACCCTCTCTCTCTCCTAACCTTACTCCATTTTTGGGGGTCCTCGGGGAGATGCGACTTGTCGATATTTCGGTCTACCCTGTCTTTGATTTCGGAACAATTCATGTCCTCCTCTTTCAGAACCCCATAACCCCCTTTTGCAGACCTCAAAGCATCTTGCGCCGAGCAGAGGGACACGTGTATGCCTTTTTCGATCGCATCCCCAATTCAACGTTATTGAATATCGATTGGAGCATTTGTTGGGCCTGTCTGTGTTTGATTCTAATTATCCAGTTTGAAAGCGGTAAACTAACACGTAATTTGGCCGGACAAAAAGCCAGATAGACTCGTTTCATTTATTAATATGTGTTTACAAGTCGATTTTCCATGTCTCANGCAACTTTCTTCGACCATGTTTCAACGCCTGGCATCTTTGTACAGACCATTGCGTTACAAATTTACAAATTGATGCGATGTGTTTTCATTAATGAAGTTGTTAGAGCAGAGATATCTAAATGTTGATCTTATAAACAATCAAGAAGGGCCACACGTCCCATTTACTGCATGAGTACTGATACGCACAAAACGCATCGCGAAATAACAACAAAGCTGTACTTGCTCATTAGTTTATACATTTTGATCTGATTGATAATTAGGATTTTTGCTTAGAGAAACCTCGAAAGATAACAAAAATAATGAGCATCCTCATATTCAGCCAATAATTTGTGAACACGATCAATGATATGATCTAATTTATTAATTAACAACTTTCACCCATTCAGCAAAAACGCGAAAGCTAAATTTCGACCAACCTGATTTTTTAAACCTCGTCCAATCTAATAGGAATCTAATAATGGTTTATATGAATGTTTTCGTGATATATGAACAATCAAATTTGCTCCGGCAAAACAGGTCTAACATTGATAAACACTGTTATCATATTGCAAAAAATATCATAACCAATGCCATGAGTAGATGACTAGATACATTAGGAAAAAAAAATGTAATGACATAAAAAATAATCTTTGTATCTTTTGATTGTGTTGATTTCACATTTTCACTGAATACTTTATTTTAAAATGTTATCTACGTCTTTAGAATAGAAATAGTCAAGATCGTGCCAAGGCGCAAGATAAAATGATGAGGATTTCAAATATTATAACTATGTTAATCAGAAGAATAAATGCATACACACGATACACAATTATGCATTATCTTGTTTTATTATGAAAACAACTGAGAAAGTAAGTGGTCATCATAAAAAAGGGACTCAATTGAATTAATCATACATTGTTTTATTGAAATAAACCATACGACACTTCGTTTTTAATCGTATCAATGCATATTTTGATTGCAATACTTTTAAAAGCCAGTCCTCCTTCTGATTAATTTGAACGAAAGGTTAATATCAATCCTCAAAATATAGACCCTGTCTGATATCCGGCTCTCATTAATTTCACTAACGGACGAAGGAAATATATTGCAAATCGGGGAAATCAGCAGAAAAATGTAATGTTCAAATGTAATTTCGCTACCTTTTATTGTATCCGGCCTAAAAATATCATTTCTAAACATTACATTTAACTCATGTTTACAATCGCCTTCTATGTTTTATTGTCCCATGGCCTAATCAATATCTAATTATCAGTTTGCTCGCATCATGTTTACAAATGGGAATAAAAACGGCACGAGCTATACCAAATCATGGCTATCAAATCACACAGATAATCCAAAAGCTATATATCTGTTTAAAAATAGCCCTAAGGCTATTTGATATGTTTCGAATCACAAGTTTATCTGCTCTTCCTTCTAAATCCTCGTGAAGAGAAGGGGTAATTACAGAAATCTATCACAATTAAGAGTTAAGAGTCGTATAGACAGTAAAGTGGATTAAGAGTTAATGTCACAAAGAAGAAAAGCGCGGCAATCAATTAAATTCAGAGCCCAGACATGGTAAATGAGCTGGGCAAGGACATCGCGTTATCTCTATAGGCGCTCGTTCTGACATGGAAAAGTTTCAAAAGTTGGGAAAGTTCTCCTTTTTTTAGGCTGGATTTTCGTTATGGATTTGAAAGAAAGCGAATTCGGTCCTCATAACATATTTTTCTCCATTTCCATTTACTATTCTGAAAAATCACAAATCGAAATAACATCTTATTTTCTCTCTTTTCAAATCAAACTCTTTTTCATTAAATCATAACGACGCATCATTTTACATGACAGAGTCTTATTATGCTTCTACTAACTAATGTTTATTATGTATCTAGCTGATGTTGAGTTGGTGTTCAAAATAATTGGATCTCTTTTTTGGTACAATCTGAAATTACCCATTGCTTAGAATTTAAGTCTGCCCATTGTCTCTATGGAGCTTGAACTGTATCACGTATAAAATAAATGAATGGAATTATTGGAATATCACAATAAGGACAATTCTTGAAATATAAGATGTCGTTATACCACCTCTAGACAACTTGAACTCTATTATATAGACTGGAGATAAAATTACATGCGGGGGAAATATGAACTGGAAACGTCCGCTTCAAAACGGAAACAAACCCGTCTTTTATTGCCATTGATACCTCATTTGCTACTGCATGGTAATTCAAATGCAGCGAGTCATGATTCTATTATTACCTCTTATATTGTTTGGTTGCAGATGAAATTTCTATTTTTAACTATATACCTTGGGCTAATGAAGCCCCCCCCTCCCCCTCCACACCAACTCAAACTTTTCTCCCTGATTCATGTTTAAAATTCATACCTTGTTCAAATTCATACATTAGCATATTATTGATATATTTAAGACAATTGGTTTATTTCGATTTAGATCTTGTAACAACTTAAAATTGAACAATAAATTCTAGGAATCAAAAATAATCTTGTAAACTTCGTTGAATTTTCCCCTATTCGAAGTCATGCGAACTTGACAAATTATATTTAATGGCTTAACTGTAAATAGTGATTATAAAGCCGCTTTATCAATATGTTTCTTGAAAATGATCTTATTTTAAATGTTTTATTAAACATTTTCTTATCAAGCCTTGTTTGGTAGTAATGAAATCAACAAAAATAGATCAAACTGGTAAACGTAAACTATACAATCCCATGATTATGTTTTGAAGAAAAACAAATTAGCAATGTCCAACTTAATTGCCAATCAACCAGTTTTATTCTGATTTTTTTTCTTTGACTCCATGCATATCCCTTCTTTATTTCTGAATAGCACCATACTCTTTTGAATCACACTAAAAATGTATTGTTTCATATCTCAAATACTATCTTAATCAACAATTCATTTCATTATTGGTAAGTATTGTAATAACTATCAGTTGTCATGCAAGCTGAGGCCACCCCCAGTTGACTCATACCCACATAAATTATCCAATAACCCTATAAGCACATAAAAATTATTAAAAAGGAAAACAATTTGACGAATAATTGCGACGGTCCCAGAATACTGATTAATAATTGTGGACGCTAATTCCGATACTGTATTCATAATGTTTAGCCGTTTACCATCGGCTGTGTTATGAAAGAGCTTTGCTACACTGTATGCAAGATACTAATGGTTCAACACGCTTATGTATTCACAGCGAATCAACGATTTAATCCTGTATGCTCGAACCTCTTGAATTTAAAAATTTTCAAAACAATATCCCGATATATCAACCTACAAGTATTTACTTACATTGCAATTAGAATGATTTCTAATTAAATCTGAATTTAACTTTAATCTAAAGTACACATTCGAAGGAAAATGAAATGACGAATAAGATGGTGATGTATATCGCGAAAAAAAATCTTGAAAACATGAGAAGCTTTTATTGAAAAATATAAATTATTTCAGGTAAAAGATTTGCTAATAACAGCAATATCTATTTCATTATGTCCATCAATATGCCAACATTATTGTCATCTTTTAGCACACACTTTGCCTACTTTGTTATCACTTTCATCCACCTTTAAATGGTCCATCAAATCACCAATATGTAGAAATACCATACTAACAATGCTTTTAGCTTGTGCTGGTTCTTCAAAAGATCGAAAGATAAAGAAGAGAAATATATAAATAATAACCTCAGAAAATGTATAGTCATATGCCAATATCAAAACAGGTAATCTGCTTTTCAGACGATATCAAGATAAAAAATGATATCACGATAAAAAATGCCGATAATATATATATTTTTTTTAAAAATTGTTTCTCCGTGAAAAATATAAGGCAAGAAAGGTCTTTTCTTGAAATTTCCTATCGAGTGAGCCGAAGCAAAGGTGACTGCACTTGAATAACTCCTCGGCCGTGTACACCGACTCCTTATTTCGGTCTCTCGACATACCATTCAACTCTCCACTACTAACATGCACACGCAAAAAAACAGGTGGAAGACCTCGCAAATCACCCAAATTTTGAGAAAAACGTCCAAAATATCTCTAGTCCCCATCAATTTTACCTTTCAAGTCGCAAAGGATGAATTTTGACGTTGAACTTGTGTTAGAGTTTGTCTGGTGCCCACCATTTCAACGACTAAAATAAACGTCTGATAGTATTACGATACTACATGTATAGTTAACATCTGGTCACCTACCGTTTGTATTACATTTCGCTGCTAACAAGGAATTATGTGGCAAAATTTGATACTTTTCGCATAAAATTCCCCACAATCTGGACAGAAATTAATACTCGATTGAAAATGTTGTGAATTTTTATTATTATTTTTTAATCGTGTTTTTTGTTGTGTGTGTGTTTTGCGTAATCAAACAGTCCGAGAAAAACACAATTATAACAAGTCAATGTTTTCATAAATATGATACATTATATAAGCATAGGTAAGAGATGACTTATCAAAATAAAAATGAAGATCGATCATCCCATTAAGCGATCAATCGCAGATCATCCGAGGCCGATTACT
The DNA here is from genome assembly GCA_003118195.1 of Hemicentrotus pulcherrimus. Classification (NCBI taxonomy): domain Eukaryota; kingdom Metazoa; phylum Echinodermata; class Echinoidea; order Camarodonta; family Strongylocentrotidae; genus Hemicentrotus; species Hemicentrotus pulcherrimus. The sequence continues at coordinate 45,252 of BEXV01000063.1, read as the reverse complement.
TCATCATTATGCGATCGAATGTGATTGTGCCGAGTATCGCTTTATGGTACCATGCTATGCCTATCGTGAAAAGTGTGTAATCAAATTAGTTAAGTGTCTTGCAAACATCAATTAAAAAATGTCAATCGTTACAACAATTGTTTCAATTTTATTTCGACATTGCGTCAATAATATTGGATTTTGTAATATCTTAATAATAAAAGAAACATTATTATTTTCACGATTGTATATATCCTTATAGGGATGTATCTCGTGACTCATACGGAGAAAAATATTAATAAAGTTTGACAACTTGAAAATAGATCAAGCTTAAAGATATCGCTGATACTATGGATAGTGAAGTGAATCATTTTTGTTGTTCCTGCTGCTGCTGTTTGTTGTTGTTGTTGTTGTTGTTATCATTATCTAATCATCAATCGGGCTTCGGATTTAGAGCTGTATGTGGGGCGGTCAGCTTGGAATCTGTAGATAACGTATTCAAAATTAAGTGAAGCTCCATGTTGCAATTTCTAAGTGAGTATGACTAAGTAATGTGATGACGATGACTAGCCACTTGTTATTTTAAAGGGAATGTTTGAGGTATTGTTTAAGTTAATTATGGATTGAAAATCATAGTGGCTGAAGCAAGGAATCACGCATAATTCTATGCGAACATGGGTGAAAGCGCAAAATTATTGTCAACAAAAACTCGAGATAATATAACTAGCATTTTTTTTAGGGTTATTGGATAAAAGTTGCCTCCAAATTCCTTTCCCATTTTTTGTTTGCCTCCGTTTGGCTTCACAATGACGATTGCCAACATAACACACCGGTTATAAATCGTTTGGAGATACATTTAAATAAATGTTCTATTTCTAGAGGTATTCATCCATTTGTCCATAACTTTGCAACACGTACATCATCCAAAATGTCAAGTAACACCTTTAAAGGGATCGTTTAACAGTGTTAAATTTGAGATACACGACCCCACGTGTTATCAGTGTCTGTGAGATGGTGTAATATTGAAGCCCTAAAAAATTGCGCAAAAAAAATGATCAAGAAGTGCCTCAAAAAAATAAAAATCTTTTAGTGACCGGTTTTACCATACTCGTTTCCCCCAATAGACTGTATTGTTATGAAAACCGTCAGGCGAACGGTTTTCAAAATTTGTAAGTCCAATCATAAATATCTTGATAATCAGACAGGCGATGGGCTTGTAAAAGTCATGGAGTAAATTCCTGACTGACCTAAAGGTTTATAATTATCATTGCATCATGAGCTAAATCCAGAATTTTGTTTCAGAATCTGAGACAAAGTTACCGGATCCCTTTAAGACCCGACTGATCATGGTCAGTCTACCCTTGGCCAGATTCAAGAGCCATCGTGTCACCTTTAATCATAATCATGATCGTGATGATTCCTGGAAGCCCCAGCTCATCCCACAACTGCCTCATCATGACATCGCAACCTTGTATCTGATCTATGAGCCCTCCAGAGGCGTAATGAGCACAGGGAAGGGCTCTTGTTGAATTATGACTTGCAGCCGAGTAGTGCTCTCGCTTTGGCTAAGTTTCTCGCTGCATGCCCCCGACTCACAAACAAACTTAACGCCGGCAGATGAATTATTAATGCTTCACTTTCGTTGACTTGCATGCAAGCTGGGTTATTATGCAAGACTGCAGTTGTTTATCCACTTTGGAAATGAGTTTACGCTTTATGAGAACCATCCGTCATTCTTATGATCTCTTAGAGTGGAGTTCAGGTTTGGGAGCAGAATAAAAAGAGGGGTGGAAGCAAGGCAAGCTCGGTTAAATGACTAAACTTGACCCTTGGTTGGATCTGTATCAAAATTGGCATGCCTTGAGAGGTTTCTTATTGATATGAGTTCAGTTCGTTATGATAATTGTCCCCTAATTATGGTAAATACTAATAGCAGCTTTACAGTAAACATCGAAAATCAATATGATCTCAAAGTAGCTGGCTTGTAACTTGTCGGCTAACATTTACAAAATGGTAAAACCAATGTATTATGTCCAGAGTTTGTGAGAATAACTGAAGAATGTGATGAATTGAAGCATCAACGTATAATATGATTACTATTGTATAAAAAATGTGTGACTAAAAAACAGTAATTAATATATAAAACGGATCTACATCGACTTCCGGCAGAAACTGAATGAATAAAAATCGCTATGTCACACTGTCTCGTTGGTGCGTTCCGTCGTACTTAGCAGTGTGAGGAACAAATGACAGTGCATGATACTTATCGAGCAAGAACACAAAGAAAAGCTGTCTAATCTGTATCAAATTTTAAGTCTGAACAATGAATATTGGTGAACCTGTTCCCAAAGTGTGTACCAATAATAATTTATTCATGCATAATTATGTTGGTACATGTGGCCGGCGAATAGGCTTACACCAATGATTCATCCAAAGTGTGGGATATCAGTTTCATTGTAATGGATTTGTCTGCGAGAAAAACTGCCTAAACAAACAATCTTTTAACTTGTATCACATTCGATCGATCCTTTCCAATCTTAAGAAAACTTCGAGACTACCGGCTTGTTTGATCTCTATCCTATCTGGCCAGTGCAATGACCAAACTGACCCATGACTTTTCTTCTCTTCGATTGTCAGCACCGATTGGCCGAACAGATCTCTCCCTCGATTAAATCACATCATTGTAAACAAGTTTAGACCGTTCCTTTCTCTCCAAAGCCGATTAATTTCAATAGATACCTTCGAATTTTCTTCAGCAAAGCGGGGAATATCAATTACATCTAACAAGAGATTATCCGTATTGAGAAGACAAAGCAGCGTTCGATTTCATTCAGAGAGTGGATTAGACGAAGCGATAGAGCCTATTCAGGCCAGCTATTCACGCCTCCTCTGTACGGACCTACCCGCACAACTATCGCGGAGCCACGGCGACAAATGTGATTGTGACCCGCTAGTGCTCGCCTTTTCACCAAGTCAACATGGTATACAAACAATTGATTCTCCTCAATTAATTTCCAATGCTAATCGCTTGCTAAGAGGGGGAAGAACAATAATCTCGCTTTAAATCGTTCACACTTGATGAAAAGAAGAGGAAAACCGGACGTCTTTGACATGTATAGGACGGTCACTATGAATAAAGCGAGACACTTAATTACTCCTGGGAATAAAGTCTCTAACACACGGCCATCCGGGTCATTCAAATCTGCTTAAAGTCAACCTTCAAAGTAACGCTAAGTCTTTCTCTCCTCAACTTTTGCCCCAATAAAATTTATCAGAAAACGAGTAAAAATTAGGAGTACCAGCGTTCCGCCAAATAACTCTCATTTTTCTTAATCCTACTTAAGGTCTTTTTCTTATATAACTGACGGATAAAATATTTTCCACTTGATTTAGTTTAATGTGACACACGTCATATGATTTTATAGCTGCAATAAACTAGAAGATGAAAGAAGTTGGGAGGGAAAATGTATTCAAAATGTTTGCTCTAATAATGACAGACGATGTGCAATTGGTGGGGATCAATCGCATTTACAGCCGAAATAACTGTCTTGTCCTTCTAATATAATAATAACCTTCGCGTGTTTATGTACTAAAACCATGTAGAGGTAATTTGTCTTCCCCAAATTACAACCTTTCTTGCATTATCCTCTAGTCTCTTTCACCTCCGCTGCAGCCCTCCCCACTCCAACCAATACGATCGCATTATGTTGTGAAGAATTCAGTTAAAAAAATTATCAAAATGGTAGCTTACAATGTGGATTTTTCTGAGTGTGTAACTAAAATGAAAATATGAATTAAGTGAAACGCTGTTATTATTATCGTTTTTTTATATGGCAATTTCCTTGTCCCCTCTAAACAATCCTTGAAATTTGCTTGAACAAATTTGCTTGAATATCCTAAGGTCTTTCCAATATGAATGTGTCATAGTACTCTCTTGATAATTAGCATTATACATATTTTTTGTATTGTTTGCTAAATGTGAATAGTAATGGAATAATATTGAAAAGGAGAATAGTTATATCTAATTACTTTTTAAACAAATGCAAACTATACTTATTAGTCATTATTGGAAGTTTTTTGTTCTTCTTCTCCTTATTTTCACATGTTAAACGTATATAAAAATATGAACTTTATTTCGATTACTCCGTATTAATTTTCAAACCAAATGAATCTAGTACACATTGTACCCGTTATTTAACCACAACATTACCTGTCCCCATGTTTACGTTTTATAGGCTAATCTGAAAGCGATATTACATCTATTTCCTATACGTAACTTTTATGTGATATAATATCTATATGTAACCGCAAGGAAAACGCACTTNGGGGGGGGGGGGGGGGTCCTGTACGAGTATATCTTAATGTACATGAAAAACGCATTTTTATGAACGTGTATTTGGCACTACTGCACAAAACCCCCTTGTAATCATTGCTTTAACATGTACAAATTATGTTTAAACCAACAATTTTTCTCTATTTCTATCTATTTCATATTTATTTGCACCCTATATCGTACTACTTAGAATATAATAATAATAATAATAATAATAATAATAATAATAATAGTTAGTTCTTATATAGCGCTTTTCAGGACCGAAGGCCCTCTCAAAGCGCTTCTACTTCTACTTGAATAACAATAATAGTAAACTTATCAAAGCATTATTCATATGGCAATAACATTTTAAAATGTACGTTTCTGAATCCATAATCTTCCAATCTTTTCAAAATTGCAATCCATATCAATTAATCTATCCTTTGAGGAATACACTTCTGGTTACTGCCATTGTACTTTTGCCGTCTTTTAACATGTTCAATCATTCTTCTATATCACCGTAGAATTAGTATTGCTAATTGTGAGCCATCCATTAATTATACGATCGCACTGTGTTTGCTAATGAATTAAGAATTGATAAGAGGAAAGAGCTAACGCGTTTTTACCGAATAGTTTTTAAATGAGAAAAAGTTCTTTTTCTTTCACTCAAGTTTATCCAATTCCATTTCAATATTATTATTACTTTTGAGTTGCAGGAACATTTGAAACGTACATTTGGAGAAAAAAATAAAGTGGTGCTTTATCAAATTGCGTGATTAAATATGAGCTCTGTACAGCAAGGAAAACTTGCTGAACCAAACATCTTTTAACTACAGCACCCGAACCAAGTCTTGCTCTGTTCATTCTGTCATATTTACTATCAAATTATTTTCCATAAAAAAAATCATAACAATTCAAGCAAACTCCATGTTAACCCTATGTTTAATGAATATCTGATTTGTTAATGTTCAATAAAAATAAACGGGATATTTAAGTTGGTAACTTATACATTTTGTTAACGATATCCATTATCAACCAAAGTTTGACAATCCTGATACCGAACGCCGAACCTCCCAGAAAAGTAAAAGCCTAATTTAATGAAACATTTTTCATCAATATTCTCATAAAAAAACGTACGATATATCCCACTTATTACACGAATCCTTCAAAATATACTCCAGAGAGAGAGAGGGAAATTGCAAGAGCACTCCATTATCTTAAATAGTACAATTCGCTAGTTTTTCGCACAGCATGCACATGCTATTTGCTGAGTGATGTGCTAGCATGAATTTTCAAAAGTCCTTCAGAAAAAACTCTTTCCTGCTGATTAACAATTATGGCATCGAACCTATTTCAATCTTCACGTCTATACCACCGGTTTAATTCACTCAACTATGTTAGGTAATTGAACTTATGCTTGAAATTTTGTGAATTTCAGAAAGTGTAATAAAGAAATAGAAAGAAAATTCGAAACAAAATGCGAATTTAACTGTATAGAACCTAATAGCTTCAACTAAATCTGCATAGATTGGAAGGTTTAGGTAAAATCAACGTGCTAACAAATTGATGTGTGATTTGTAGAAGAATCGTGATCTATTTCTGTCATTCCCTGTTCGAAATTCATGTTAGTAGTATATTTCGCTGTAATTGTATGAAATATTGAATGATATACATGCAAACTGATCTAATGTTGAGTTAGTACAACTCTTATATAAGTACAGACTGATGAAAAATTAATATATTAATCCATATTTATAAATTTAGGCATGCAATTACAGCTTTTAAGAATAGTAGATCAGATACATTTTGTTGCAAAATAAAATACTATACAAATATCATTTTAATCGCATATCGAGAATATAAACTCGTTATAAAATATGGAATATAAGAGAGTAACATTCTAGCTAGGATTAGTTTCAATGAGAGTATATTTACTGTCAAGACTACCGTATCCCATGTTGAGGTAGTGGAGAGAAATCGACGAGTTTTAAGAGCCTCTGACCAATAATAATCAAACACGGAATAATTTGGAGGAAAGGAGATGATATCTACATTTTATACGATGAGAAAATATCCCCAGAGGACTGGTGCTTGAATTGAGGAGGTGCAGTTCATAGTCGCATAAAATGGCGTAATAGTGTTGTGGGTATAATGGGATAAGGAGATAGATGGTTTGTTTTATGCGATCGTTGGGTGATGTTTATGGGCTAGAGAAGGGGTGATATAACCAGTTGATGTTTCTTACCTGTCATATCAAGAGGATATGGTGAGTTGTGGAGACCGTACGGGGAGCCGTAAGCATTGCTGCTCATGTATTGCTGCTGATGGGCCATATGGGCGTGATGAGGAGGAGAGCCTGCATGAGTTAGAAATGTATTGCCGAATGTATTGGCGTAGGGGCGAGGCGTTGCCCCATGAGCGGCCGCGGCTGCGGCGGCGGCTGCCCCACCACGGATTTCGCTACTATTCCAGGCCGCCGCGGCTGCCGCTGGAGACACCCCACTCCCGGCGGCTCCGGGCGGCAGCTCTTCTCCTGCACTAGATGCAGCCAAACTTGACTCGGTGGGTGAATTATACATGGGGTAGGAGTAGTGAAAAGCACTAAGCTGTTCAGGGTTTGAAGAACCGACACTGACCATGGCATTGCAAGAGGCCCGTTGCCTACTGCTTGTTCCGTAAAGTCCGTTCATAGGGGCAGAAATGCCTCTATATTCTGCAGCACAACTGTCCATTCCTGTAGGGCGTTGAGCTTGCCAAGCCTGCTCCATACCGATCTGCATTCTGACCCGAAAACACAATTGCATAAATATTTTTTTATTGCAGAGCGCGGGTCGTAGAAATAAACCGTGAGGTGCTCCCTTTCTAGCTCTCTATCCTACAGTATCAAGCAGCAGTTGAAAATTAGTTAGGTATGGGCGCTCGAATCTAAACCCTTCCGTCGTTTCGTCAAGTAAACTCTGTGAATGACGACCATCCGACCTCGGCGACCCTTCCGTATGCTAATCAACATTTACAACTCTGTCACGTGATACTCGCTTACTACGAACACCCATCACACAGAGTCCACTTCAAATAGTCCAGTATTTTTATTGTCATGTGGTCGAAATCTGGTGGATCGCTCTTTCTATTCTGTCTCCTCACAGTCTTTGAAGTCCTGCGACCCCTTTCTTATCGGCTTTATGGGACTTGAGTCAAATAGAAAACAATAACGCGGGGCCCGAAATCTGCGCAATCGCCCACCGCTCTTCCTTTGATCTTACTCGCAACCAGTTCTATTGGCAAATGAGTCTCATGCGCAAATTTATGGCCACCTCTGTGCTGGCGTGGCGGTAACGATGGTGTCGCAACGCGTCATGGTCACGAATACTATCCACCACCAGGAAAGGGTATGGTTATACCAGGGTTTAGTAAGGTAGCACTTCTTAAACCACCACCAACACAAGCAGAACACTTCAAAAGTCGACTGGTCAACTGTTTTGACATACCGGTGTTCTCTATAAAGCGAGAGCCGGATTTCGATATAAAAAGCCCCCAGACACCCATTGAAATGATCGGTCACGCAGTGTCCACTGGCACTTTACCTCTTTCATCTGAATTATTTCGAAGGATTATTTTTATTTTTGTGGATGTTTTTGTTTGTGTGAGAGAGGGTGAGGGTGGGCCACTCAAGAGGGCAAGAACTATAACATCCTCTTGTTGCTCCCAAAGTGCATTATGTAATTGACTTTTAGGTGGCATTTCTATCTCTGCATACGCATAACCCCCCTTTTCACCCCTCCCTCTTTCTCAGTCTTTCTTTCTCTCTCTCTCTAATCTTTCCCCTGTCTTTCCACCTCTCTCACTTTCTATTTCCACCTCTTTATTTCTTTTTCTCTCTTCACTCCCTCTGTGCCTGTCTCTTTTTCTCTCTTCTCCGCTCTTCCCTGTCTTTAATCCATTTTGTTCGACGCCCCACCGCCTCTTTCTGCCCTCCTCCACCCATCCCCCTCCCACTCCCCCTCTTTCTCTCTCACTCTCTTCCTCCCTCTCTCAGACGTGACCATCTCCTATATGAAGTCAAGCTGATATGGATTCTAATGAAACATCACTGAGTGGTAACGTGACAGTAATGCACGTCATGCCATTACAACTAAACATCAAGTGGTAGTGACAATGAACAATGATTACAACACTCTAAATCATTTATTAAGAATGTAAATTATATCATTTTCACTAAAATTTCAAAGAAAACTATGTTACATGGTTTTTTCTTCAGCGACATAACAAATAATGGATTTATAACAAGACATCCCATTCAAAACTACACTTATGAACCTATCTATCATAATTTTAGTATCAATATTTTATATGATACATACTATCTGTTAATAATACATGATATTTTATGTGAAAGCATTTAAATTATGTTTGCCCAAGCTGAAGATGTTGCGTACACGCTCTCCTTTTTTTCGAGAGAGACAATGTGAAAATGTCCTATTTTAGATTCTCTCAATGTTCTAATATGATTTAGATACTTTCAACTAAGTAATACTAAAAAGAATACTTTCATTCAATATCTTTTTTGTTGTTGTAATCATTATTCTATACCATCACGCTTTATCGATTTCTATATTCCAATCACATGAAATAAAACAGACAGGGATTGCTGTCATACATGTATTTGCAAACATTTTAATGAATAATTATATATTACTTAACAATAATATTTGTAACAGTGAGATTAGACAAATAAGGTAAACATACGTCACCTCATCTCGTCAAAGAGCTACACATTCACAGGTGACAAAAATGAAAGTATGTCAAGCGAATATGACAACTTAATTTTCTTAGTTTAAGCTGTATGATGTAAGACAATTTTGGACATTATTTCGAACAGAATACTACAATGAATGTCATTAAATAAACAATAAAAAGTAAAATATTTGCTGGTGGTAAAAAACAAAATCACTGTACATATCTGAATATTCATTCGTCTGTAATACAAACTCTGAGCATTTTGACAAAGAAAAGGCAACCAATGTTAATAAATAAAATATCACAGAATATCGATAAATAACATATCACTGTGAAGCATTCATCAGTCAGCTTATATAGGTTACCATTAATCGCAACTATGTTAAACACCAAAACTTAATGTTATTTTTTATAACTTTCCAAGAAACTCGATATTTTTACTCACACTCTGTAATTTTCATAATTGTCACATTCGTTCATTTATTACTAAGGTCGAGATTTTGCTCTTCGGGCGAATTCTACTGAATCAAAAGTGCTAAAAAAATGTGTCTCAATCTAGTAACTCACTAAACTATCTCAGCGATATATCTCTGTGCATTATAATGGTATCTTGAGATCGAATCAGCTTCGTCTTTGTCGATCACATTCCCCTTATTTACTCCTCGTTTTCGTCACTAAAATGTTGGAGCGAAAGCAAGCGAATCATAGCCTTCGACTAACAATGAGATTCCTCTCCCCGAGGAAAAAAAGAAAGAAAATATGACAAAGACGGAGATCCGATCATTATAACTGCATTGACCCCGTTACGTAGAGGGACTGCGACAATAGCAATGTTATATCTCATTACATATTGGTCGACGTGTCTATGAACTGTACTGCAGTATGTATATGATATTTTTTTGAATAGTTAGAAATGTCGTTCAAGGGCGACCTCATTATCATGTATTAGAACTTAACTATAACGTGTGGATATAATTTGACCACGAATGATGATGCTACTTTTAAAAGCTGCATGAATTTCACGTCATTAATTTGTTTACACAAAATCTTTTTTTTTTTCTCTCTCTCTCTCTCTCTCTTGTTTTTACTTTCATGGCTATTGATTTTTCTTCCAAGATGGTTATGTCTACTGATTTATTTACTCTAAAACTGTGTTAATCGTTTACATTGCTTTTGTTTCATCTTGACTCTCACAGTTGCTGCTGTCTTTTAGGTAACTTATTTTACTGCCAAACTTACATTACTCGTTACACTTCTCAACAACATAATACATACAAATAAAAAAAAACATGTTTTATAACTATTATGTTATTGTTTATGAGTTACCGAACTATCAATGATAAAGTTGATGATATTGTGATGTGATATCAAATATGTTGACAATGAATTCTTCAGATTAACTAATACCTAATCAATCACAATATTTTAAAGTATAATATATAATTGTAAAATAGCTACAGTTATGTAACAAAGAGTATATGATTATAAAGACTGCATTTAAAGATACATCACATAACGAAAAGGCCAAAGAATATTAACATTCAACAACATTAGTTTGGAGCAATAATATTTGTTGTTGTTCTTGTTATGTTTTAACAAAATATATAGTGTTTTTTTGTTGCAAGAGGAATAAAAACAAATTTTCCGCTGAAACAAACATTATATGACTTCCATTTGAGAGTCTATTATAAGTTTGCTTATTTTCAGTCAAAATTGATTGTTTTAGTAACAAGATGTTTTGTTGGAATTGTGTTAAATATAAAAACGAAGATCTACAGTGTAACATGTAGCCAGGGTGATGGCTCGATTTATGTACGATATGTAATTATCTATATGAGTTTATAGCAATCTAAGATTTGAATGAATGTAAAACAAACAATGTGGGGATATGATATACTGTTTAAATGGGATATGTTTAAAGTTGTGTCCTTAAAGTTCCTCATGCTCAAATTTAGGAAGAGTCGTACTAAAAAAGTGAAGGCAAAATGCGTGGGCTGTTTAATTCCTTTTTATCAATTTTAGCCACATAGTAACTATATGTCTTTATAGTCGATCTGTGCTATGAACGATGTCGCATGAGTGAAGTAGTTTAGTCACCCCCAGCAAAGGTTTTCAAAATGTCAACTATGTCGAAAATGTGGCGGTAAGAAAAACTGTTATTAACTGTTTGATAGATATAAATACTCCGAAATTTCATTCTAATTTTTAATATAGACCAAAAACGAATTAATATGGCATAGTATTAATATGGCATTATAACATCAATTTCTTGTGTATTTTGATGCTCTTTATTTTGATAGGTTGTTTTACTTTTTGATGGGGTAATTATCAAATAATTTGTGTGATTTTTTTCCTGGATCCCCAGCATTGGCGTCATGTAAAATAAATATTTTTTCTTCCCTTGTTGTTGTTGTTGGTTTGTTTTTCCTTTATTCGTTTTCTTACAATAAGATATCCACGAAATCTATGATAGACTCATCGGCTTTACATATAGGGTCATTCTATACTATGGCAAATGTAAAAAGGCGAATTAGTAGAATTCATCAATGGCACCTACGTCATCATGGAAGCCTATTCTTCATTTTCCATTTGCCTCTCTTTTCGTAAAGACGAAAACAAAGGCAATTTTGATCAACATCTGCCTTTGCGGGATAAAACCATTCAAAATGAGAAACTATGATGTGGGGTGCTGAATTGCTCATGATTTTCATTCAAAATGTAAACATGACCTTTGACATTTTAGCTTCCGTGTTTTGGAAGGGGTCCAAGCTATTTCAACCTTGAGCTATGAACATGACGGGGGTTACTTTGAACCGCACAAAACACTTGCTATTGTCGTCGACTTCTGCGGTTTTCGAAACATAAAAGTGCGATGGGAAGCATAATTATCACATTTGAATGAATCCAGCAAGAAAAAATGGTCCCACAGAGTATTATCACGAGATCAGTATGGATGTACTACGACTGTCTGTATTGTTACAAGCAGTGCCTTGAGGTAAACCCATGGTCGGGTCGCTATTTCCCCCCTTTTCATGGATTTGCCCCCTTCTTTTTATTTTCCTTCAGAACGGATCTTCTATATATCTTTGACTTTCATGTTTCTTTCATCTATCATATAACTTGTTGTTATTATTCATCTCTTGAAAGTACAACGTGTTTTTTTATTAGCACCAACTGCAATCGGGTCCATCGGTGGGGCACCTTCCACTTTCTTTCTCTCTCTCTCTCTTTCTCTCTCTCTCGCCCTTTCTCTCTTTTCTCGCTTCCTTCACCCTCTCCCTTCTTCCTTACTCTTGCTTATTTGTTTGCCTTATTGAAGACTCCCCTCGCTCGCATTTTACATATTCGTTGAATATACGATATATATATGTTTTAAAATGTTAAAATTCACATCACCAAAAACAGTTAGATTTATAATTCAAGTTTTTGTTGTTGTTTGGTGTTGTTGTTGAATTTTCTATTAAATACTTGACAAAGCGTACCATTTTGAAAATAAACGTCGCAGGGGGTCAAATTTTAAAATCACAATAGTTGTCATGATTGTAGTAAAAATACAGACATACTATACGGAGGCAAACATGTGAAGCTCATGTATTCCATCTCCAACATTTCTTACATTCCCCTTTTCTTTCAAAGACAGCAAAATGTTTAAAATAAAAACACATCATCAGTAGATCACAAATTTTATCGATGAGAAAGGAAATAGTTCGCACTTGAAGTGGGTGTCTGTATCTACAAATAACCAGATCGCTATACATACTCCTACGGATTCATTCCCTGCCTAGAAAGTATATTGCTCTTGTATGACAATGAATAACCTATTCAATTAGTGTTAAGGGGAAATATGAAGGACATCGGTTTGTGTTGCTCTCATCAAGAGGATGAGTAGGGGTCAGACGATGAGCCCCGGTCATTACAATGGATGGACAGCGGATACATTCAATTTCCAGAAAGATTCTTTGTACCCCTTGTTTGTATCAAAAGTTTATGTCTGGATCATCGAGTAGAGTTTAGGAGGTTAGTACTTCTTAATGAAGATGAGTACGATGATGATGATATTGTTACTTGTCATTTGGTCTAAAACAAGACGAGTTTGTCTGATACCCAAGTTTGTTTAGTGTCTTGTGCGACATCCATAATGTTTTCTACGACACATGCTCTCTGTGTCGTACAACAACATACTTCCGCAGTCAAAAACTTACATTAACTGAAATTTGTACTTCGACATATCTTGAATTAAA
>BEXV01000063.1:0-20325 GCA_003118195.1 Hemicentrotus pulcherrimus | reverse complement strand
CCCCCCCCCCCCCCCCCCATAATATAAAAAAGGAGTCTACGGCATCGGATAAAATCGGTTCATAATCGTAGCTGAAACAAAAGTCAGTCATAATAATTCTAGGGTGCGTTTCTAATGATCTATTTCATTTATATCTTGGCTTTTCGCATGTACAGTATGAAATGCTTTGATTTAGCTATTGGCAATATTCCTTTTTTAAATAATTTGACGTAGGCCTGTATAATTGCGGTTGTTATTCTATGAAAACAAAATCAAGCCCGTGTTTTGTCCAGGAAAAAAGTATTATATTCTCTATTCACGACTGTCGGCCGCAGTCTAGCAAAGTTTTGACGAGAGTCTCAACTTTGACAAGTGCGTGCGCCGTCTGCGCTCGTAAAACCGACTTTACGATGCTCCCCGAATTGTAACAACCGCTCGGCTAGGCCGCTTTGATCTTCGCCGCCTCGAGCTCTGATTGGCCGAACCCGTGGACAGCGCCAATAACTTTTTGACCGTATAAGGAAACACAGAGGCCAGACCGCTTGTCTTTTTACAGTTGGTCGATTTTATGTGCGTCTGAGTGCGTTGCTGAGGAATAGTAAGCGATGGGGGTCTAAACTAGGGGACACAGAGGTGACGCTCTGGGATGCATGAAAAAGACTTTTGTCATGGTTGGAATGTAAATGAATAATTCGAACAGTCCGGATAATACACTGATTTCAATGTTGGCTCCGCCTGCTCGATACAAGCGCAGTCAACCAATTTGACACATGGTGAACCGCACTATGTCCAACTGAAATTAATCATCACAATCGAACAAACATTGATAATTACTGGTTGTGGTATTCTTTCTTGAAAATTTGGCGCCTCTTAGAGATGACCGATCTATGTCGTCCTTACAGATCCATCAAAATAATTTGCCACCTCAATACTCCTCTGAATGTCTATGTATCTAGTTCGCACCTGTCATTTTCACATCGTCGTAGTTTGTTTTGGTGGTCGAATTATTTCTTAGGAATAAGAGATAGAGGGGGAGGAAAGATAGAGATAGAGAGCGAGAGAGAGGGAGAGAGAGAGAGAGAGAGAGAGGGAGGGGCTTTCTTATGCTGGTGATGTACGGGGCATGATATGCAATTGAGATAAAAGTACGTATCGGTCCATATCTCTTAACATTATCAAGGTTATTGAATTCTGATATGTAAACCAGAACCCTTAATGATATTGTCGATGCTTCAATCCGTCTTTTGACATGTTTATGTTAGGTTCGATCCACAGGACTGATGAAAATTGTAAATTGTACAGGATCACAAGCATGACGAGAAGAATCATCGATTGTGAAATATCAATAAACTATTCTGTATTGCCATAGACATTAGGATTCAGTTATGTAATTGGCAACAACAGGATGTATTTATAGATTTCAACTGTCGAAACGTACAGCGTCCCTGGTACATTTTTATCTTTTCAAGTTTTTGTCACACGCATTATGGCTACCTTTTTATATGGACTTTAAAGTTTTATGTGGCAATTTAATAGCAAAGTTATTGCTCATTTCCACTGTAGTTTCAAATGTCCCTCAAAAAGTCAATAAAGTCCAATCTGTTCGACCATTAATTCTTCCTCATAATATAGTCAGCTAAATCAGTAACAATATTCTGTTTACGTGTTGCAGGACATGTTTTTAAAATTCTCCTCAACTGGAATATTCAAGCAGATGCAGTGGTCAAACTTGTCTGTAGTTTTAAATGACCGCTCTGCCATCTTTTCTGGAGTCTGGCAAGGAGGCATCCTAGTATTTTTAGGAGAAGAGCAAGAAAGGGAATAACGTTTTTTAAATTCTATGAACTTAACTGTATAAGGTAAGCCTTTCAATTACATCCTTTCCGTTCTTGTTAGCTCTGACCCAGCCTTGTATGATCATTTGAAAGAAGATGCAGTTTAAACGACATAAATATACATTTGAGATCTGTTCCAATAGAATGATGTGATTTCATAAGTAAGGTTTGCACTAACTTTAATATTGAGTAAATTATTCTGCACAAAGAGGGTGAGTAAATGATGCAACGAGTAGACTTTTTTCATCTGACGTTGTAGCCCCGCACAGTGGACGAGGTTCCGTATTAACCTGGACGTTGTTTTGTATCTCAACATAATTTGGGTCATTTATCAATATTGTTTTTAGGAAAGTCTCAAAATGCGTTTAATGATGGTAATCATATGAAAATCCAGATAATTTTCAATAGTTCATTCGATCATTATGACGAGCCCGAGTTTACCGCTCTTTTCTTATAAGTTGTACGTACATACATGTTACATATGGAATATGTTATTTTGGCTGCAGCCCACGAGACCGATGGTGCTACGGGCCTTTTGACAATATTTGTCTGAGGATTCACGAGACCAACTGTCCACCAGACCGACAGCTCATGAGACAACATTATTCTGGTTTTCCTGGTCGAAACAAACCTAGGTTAAATCATATAAATTAAAAATAACTCTTGGCAAATGTTACCTCAAAACGTAATTCCAGAGCTCAAGATGGGTCTCACCATTGCCAAGGCACTCATTAAAGGGATTGGCTACCTTTGCCTAAGATTCTAAACAAAATCCTGGATTTAGCTCATGCTGCAATCACAATTATACACCTTTAGGTCAGTCAGGAATCCCATGACTTTTACAATCCGATCGCCTATCTGATTATCAAGATATTAGATTGGAAATCGAAATTTCAAAAACGGTTTTATAAGTCTACTGGGGAAAATGAGTATGGTATAACCGTCACTTCAAGGTTTTTACTATTTTAAGGCAGTTCATGATCATTTTGAAGCGCAAGATTTTGTTTAGGGCTTCAATTATTACACCATATCTCAGACACTGATACCACTGGACAATGGATTTCACTCGAAACATTGTTAAAGGATGCCTTTAAAGCCTATCTGCACTAGTTTGGACAGGAGGGATAGACCTTCCTGTGTGGTCACTGACAGGTGGTTATCTCATCAAATCAGCTCTCAATTAACATAAGAAAAAGGGGACCATGATGGGGGATCAGCGGGTACCGCTAAGGCATCGTTGGCTGTATAGAGGGCGCAAGTAGCTACATGTACAAGTAGTGCAGTCCCGTTTTAAAACTATACTTTCATGAGCCGTTTTCCCCATCTTCCGGTCCCAATATAGATTCATGAGCTGGGTGGTCTTTCGTTGCCTTCATCACATTCTACCACCCTGACAAATTGCTTTTGTCACCTTTTTCATTTTTTTATTAATTTCTGCAGGCTTCAACCGTAAACTTTATGACTCAAATTTTGTGATGAAAAATCAAAGAAACGAACGACTTTTAATGTTTGGACCATGAAAGTTATACCCAGGGTCGCTCAACACTAAGCCCCATTCTCAACGGGAACTGGTTACAATGCGCTAGTGTGAAGAGGGACTTCTCAGTATTTATGATAGTTGATTTCTTATTCATGAGTTTTCTTCTAATCAGTTGGCCAGGATATATCTCTTACAAAAATGAGCTAATCTTTCATTCAAACTTGGACTAAAGATCTGTTTTTTTTAAGTGGGAGGTTAGATTAATGTGTATCATATAAGCCTACATTGAACTTACAACCAATAATTAGAGACAGATAGAAATAAAAGATCAGATCGCTGATGCATTTTGCATAATGATTTTCTTTCTTTTAATCGCCACCAATATACACTGAGACATAGGCTATATCATTTTTTTATGATATCATTCAAAAGGTTGTAAAAAAAAAATCACCAGGAACAACATTATAAATTATAATTGATAGATATGCATTTAGGATTAAATATCGAATATCATTTTCTATTAAAAGATATCTAGGTAT
Source organism: Hemicentrotus pulcherrimus (assembly GCA_003118195.1). Taxonomy (NCBI): domain Eukaryota; kingdom Metazoa; phylum Echinodermata; class Echinoidea; order Camarodonta; family Strongylocentrotidae; genus Hemicentrotus; species Hemicentrotus pulcherrimus. Next base: position 16,492 of record BEXV01000063.1, on the reverse strand, counting down.
ATTCTTTTGGAGAGAGAGAGTGGTGTGTGAGAGAGAGTGTGTGAGAGAGAGAGTGTGTGTGAGAGAGAGGGAGGGAGAGGGAGGGGGAATGGAATATAGCATAAAACTATACTTTCCATAAATATGAAATAAATGGGCCTCTGCTCAGAAAACAAGTGTTCGTTTTTAACACACGAGATGGAAGTGCAAGGTTGCATCATAACAATTAACCTTTCTTCATTTGTCTCCAGTAGACAAGTCGTACCTATTATGTTAATTAATTACTTCATGCCACATGGACCAAAGACATTATATTGCCCTACATTGCCTCATTTTTAATGATTAATGACTTTTAATCAAATTCATCCCCTCCACTTGAAGCCCGACTGCTTGGGCGGAGTTCTCCTAATAAGCAACGCATGACTAATAGGCCCGGAATCTCGAGTAGCGCTGCTAAAATCCTGGGGTTTCCCTCTCGTAATAAAGCGACGATCCTCTTAATTAAGTAGATACAATGATTAACCGTCTTAGTATTTTCAGCTGTATTGAAGATGAGCTTTCCAAGATGGCGGTCGGCCAAGCGAGACGTTAGTCATGTTAGTCACGGCCGTGTATTGATCATGCACTTGAGTTTGATAAGGAATACCGGCTACCTCGTATTAACGCAGCCCGAGACCCGGCCCGAGACATGGGCCTAGCAAACTGATTTAATGGGGGTCTAATGCCTGTCACAGTGTAGGACTTGTTCGTTGGAGAGTGAAATATAAACTCAATTGAATGTTTGCTATTTTTTGTTTGCTTTTTTTTTGTTTGGTTTGATTAAAATAAAAATAAATTTACATGTAGCATTGTTACGTAAGTTCTATTAGTTTTTACTCTCGAAATGGTTGATAATCTGATGGAAGTTTTGTCATTAAAAAAATGCTGTAATGGGTTAAAAGAAAAGCTTTTGGCAAACAATGTACCCTGACAATAATATTCATATAGCTGATAATGTGAAGAAGTGAACAAAACTAATGGGATAGGGGTAAGCTAAAGGTTTTTCATTGGCAAAAACAGAATAGGAACTTAATGTCCCTTTCCACTATTGGGAATTCAAACAAAAACATTTCTTGTAATCAGTAGTGCAGCATAACTTAGCGTTAAATTGTCAAAGAATAAAATATCAATGAAAGGAAATAACTACGCCTATAACCGAGATATACACAAGCTGATGATTATGTTATGTCAAGATGTATTGTGTCAGTTCGATAAATAAGCCGAAAAATTAAGTGTTGAGATTACATCTGAATTATAATTTTCCTTTTCACTTGAAAATTCACATTATATTAAACGAAAGATATGTTGATAACATTTACATGATAATCATAACTTACCAACCTTATTCATATTCCTTTCTACCCCCCCCTTTTTTTTTGGGGGGGGGGTGTTACTCAAGAACTAAAGGTGGACTGGTTGAATTAGGGCCTTTGTAATACCACAAGTCCTTGATGTAAGCTTAAATAATTATGTCACATTCTCAAGGAACATGAATCGCAGAAAAACATTTTATTTTCACATACATAAATAATAACAAAACTATAATAGCGAGGGTTAATAGTTAATTGTATTATGACGTCATAATAGTCTTTACAAAACATGTTTTATTTTGACTTGGAATACCCGACGTAGGTACCAACCGAATTTTCCAACATAAATTGTTCGTCACAATACCAAATCTCGAGGAAGTAGACATTTCACAAAAATACCATACTTTCCTCGCTATAACCTCAATTTGTACACCTATACACGACTTTAGACCTCAATAACCATTCCCCTTCCTTCCTTTGTTTCTTGCAATTCAACATTTGTATTCATTATTCCCGGATCTCGTATGAACCCGATATCAAATAGGTCGTTTTATCATTTATACAATTGTCCGAAATATACCGTCCTATTATTGTGGTCAAACCGACTTCAAAGTACTACACCTGTGTTCATTATATGAATGCACGCATATTTAGAACGGTATACAAGTTGAGTTAGAGTGCTTGATAACCTTTTCCCCAGTAAACCTTTAACCTGTATCGGTTCCATAATGTATATCAATATGCAGGCTATGAAGGAGTAGGTTTTGAGAGAAACTAAATTAAATTAATTCGGAATGGTTCATCATATAGAAAGAGCGTTGCGTCAATTGCCAAATGTAAAAATTCATTACAAAATATTCAGCTCATTGAAAGAGGAATACTATCCCCTGTAATGATCCACATTACTACATATCTGTCAAACTGGCATGCTTATACCATTTTCTTTTCCAATGATGTGTCTATGATGTACCTTTCATATACCAATCTATTATCGTTCACCTCACCCCCCCCCCCCTTCCCACACTGTCAACCTCTCTTTCTATCCGATGTCTCTCCTACCTTCTAGAATATCTAATTTTCAACGTTTATCCTGAAAACTGACCTCACATTGTCATTTGTCTCCACCCACAAGAAAGGATAACCATGAAACCTGTGAGATTGTTTGCTGCTAATAGATGAGTTCGGCAGGTGAAGAGGGGTATTAATTACCTCAAATGTTTACCCTGTAATCTACCGGCCCTAATGACAGATAAAAGTACATTCTAGTGTGACCCCCCGAAGATTAAAACATTCACCTCGCCCCCAAAATGGCGAGGACAGAAGCATGATCCCCCTTTAAAACTCTTTTCATTTTTTTTTTTTTTACGAGAGAGGTTTTATCATCGACCCATTGGCGCCTAATAAATCCAATTTTATTATTTTTCTCGACTGTTATTTCTGTTATTCAATGTGATATATTTCTTTAGTTGAGACCCCGTTTTGTGACGTTTTGAACAAAGGAGGATGAGCAAAATCAGTTCCGGGAATGTAAGCCAAACAAATTCACTCCATCGACTTGCATTGTTCGCTCCCAGCGGAGATAATTATTGTTTGCTATTTTTCACAAAGAGAAAAGAATACATGATGGGTGCGGTCTGCTTGCGATAGTATTATTTGAATGAGAAAACAATGTTTTCACACGCTCCAGTCACTCATCAACCTTGTTTATCTCTCTCTTTCCAAAAAAGGAAACCTCGATTTATCATTCTGGATATCATTCTGTACCATGTCCACTGATCATAATCATCATAATCGCCATCATCAACATACCAATCCTTAAGGATGTATTAGTTTCGAATGATGAATGATACGACTATTGTTTTACTGTTACTCAGGTATTACGTGGATGTCTATAAAGTGTCTTCCACAGTGGCTACTGTTTATCCAGCGGTTAACCGAACGAAGGTAAGTCCACTTGCTGACCTGGTCTCTGTTGACGGTGCCACCTCGTAAACAAGTGTTGACAAAACGGGCCATTGTTTTTGTTTGGTTTACGGTCGCTTTTGTCTTTGACAAGCATGTTATGTGTCATCCAATACATAGTGATAAGACATCCGTGTCAAGTAAAGTCCAAAGCTGACGTCATGCTGAACTTGAAATGAACTTTAGCTTTTGTATCAATTAATTTGTAATCTGAAATGTTACTAACTCTATTGTTGATCGGATCCTTACGTGTTACATTGTATGAATAATAGAAGAAAGAACAATAATTGGAGGCAGAATATAACACAGAGTAGAAACGTTATTCTGAAGTCAGGTCCCTTTCCCTATATTTATACTAATGGTAAACCAGGCTAAAATTGTAGTGAATATAGTCATTATATTCATTAACATTTTTTTGTTGCATTTGGTAAATGTTTTTGATATCAATCCGACTGTGTTCTGTGGAGGATATTACCTGTGTTAGATGTCAAAGTAGTGAAGAAATACGCACTCAAAAGAAGAAGAAGAAGAAAAAAAAAAAGAAGATTGACACAGCACGGAAGAAAGGTGAAGGAAAACAACAAAAGAAGAAAGAGAGCTAATGAATGAGAAGTTAATGATTTTAAACTCATATTTAAAAAAAAAGTAAAATGTAGTAAAACACAAGCCCACCTGCTATATCAATTGTGAACTATACTTCATATTATGCATGCAGTAACAAAATACATCTACCTTGATACTAAACGATTGAAAAGAAATGAACGTACGTTCGATTCTTGAAATTGATATACATTACTTATTTTTAAATTGCGATCAGATAATTCTGACGAAAAAAAAAAACTTGACTCTATTCAAGAATTCATGTAGTCATATTTATTTTCCATACTTTATTGTTTCAACGTAATATATTTGAAAGAATTAAAATACAATCGCTACCCCCTCTCTCATCAACCTAAAAAGGGGGAAAATGACAACATTGCAATAAAGATCTATTAAATGAATATCATAAAATTAAATATTTTACTGTACTCTTAAATCCTAAATCTTACGTCAGTTATTTTTATCAACATTTAAATGGCAATAGAAACAAAATTGAGAATATATCCCGTCAACGTTTCTCCAAAAATGAGAAAGGTCGTTGTTAATTTTAATTTTACTTGATTATGTACCGTGGTGGGGCTCGAGGTTAATGTGAGGCCGGTGGGCGCGGCTTAAATGAACAGTAGAGTTCCGTTCGATCAACCTTATTTCCGTGTTGTGCTAAGCTTTTTTGCGAGTCTATTAACAGCTATATCAAATTAACACTATTTCAAATATGAATTTGTTCTGATATATTTACTATACATGTATATTATATTAATTTTGCAGTTAATGTAACAATTTGATTCGATATAACTGATAAAAAGATATAACCTTTCCTTTTTCTTCTCCTACTGATGCATTTTTGTGTTTTGTTTCTTTGGCTTTTCCCGCATTTTTCTTCATTGGAGACTTGTGCTTTCTATGCTACTTTCCTGTTTGATATGCATTTAATTGCAATTTCACAGTCACATTTTAATCTCTTAAAGATGATTTACAATAATAATGCAGGTTTATTCGAGGTGACATATAATCGACTATTCTTATACTATGCCTTTTTTTTTTTTTTTTTACTGAAACCAAAATATTTTCCCCCGTTTTTTCGGACATAATGTAGGCTATGATGAAGAAAAACAGATAGATTGAAAGAGTGTGGCCTTGGCATTTTTTTTCCCCATGTCATACTGATGGCAAAATATATTTTCTGATAATGTACCCTACTTAGACTATACCTCTCTTCAAATTTCAGATTTTAAAAAAATGAAATAAAAGCGAAACATCTTGTGACAACAAAGAATTTATTTCCACTTTCTGGTCAGTACTTACTCCACATTCTATAATTTGAAAAATTCACTTTTACTATCGAAGAATATCTGAAGCGCGATAGATTTCCTTTGTTCAGGCAAAAAGGTATTCACAGTCTCAGAATCGCTTTTTTAACAGTGATTTACTTCGGTTTTCTTAAGTGTCTTATATACTATTCATAAAAAAGGTATACTCTGCAAGTATTTAAACAAACTATTCACCTTGATTTTTGGTAAGAAGTGCTAGATGTTATTTTTGTAAACTCGTATTCGCTTTCTACGAATTTTGATATTAACTTTCTGTTCAATATTAATCGTATGAAAAGAAAATAATCACATCATTTTGCAATCTATCAATATTATGCCAAAATTGTACTTTATACACTTTAAATCGTTTTTGCTCCTCTGATGAGCAATCCTTCTGTTTCAATTTTTAGTCATTATCCTACATATTCACTTTGAAAAATCATGTTTAAAATCTTAAGAACTCTATGACAGATGTTTCATTTTAGAAGGTGAAGCAAACACAAGTCATATTCATGATGTTGGGATCTTTACGGCAAAAACTGATTTCTCTATATTATATAATATTTTACCACTTGAAAAATTGTATTTCCACTCCAGAGAACATTATCTTGACCAAAACATATCCTTTATTATGTGTTCAGTGTTTTCTTTCGTCTTTTATTTATTCAAAAAACTGTAATCTCAATCTACAAAACTTATGATAGATAATTCTTTTTATTTTCGTTCGATAATTTACATTTTTATCTTTCAAAATCGTCTTTCAAGCCAAAATAAGATTATTATGAAAGTTTTACTTTAATCTCTGGTCAGTAGTTTTCAGTTTGCCGCCCGTCCTTTTCTCTTGGATGAAAAAATAAACAAACGGGCTTAATTTATCATCATTTGATTTGCAATGACAAAGTTAATACAATCAACTCGTACATTCATCTCGTGTTATTTTGGGATGGCGGGGGATAGATACACTGCTAAAGGGACACCGATCGTGCGTAATACATCAATGGTTTTGAGCCATCTTCAATAAACACGTCGTGGGGATTTACGATGGACTCTAAAGTCTAACATCGCTTCATTTCGATTTCTTCCCGAGTCGAATAACCCTCCTCCTCTCTCTCTTCCTCTCTCTTTCCAACGATTTATCTTCAAATAGAACAGAAATGTGTATTTTCTTGTCATTAACGTAAGAAATATTACATCTGAAGGTAGAAATAAGAAAGCAAATATGAGATCTGTCGATCTAAATTTGTTGGATAAAATTAGGAAGGAACTTGAACATGTCTAATCCATTATGCGACAGTGTCTTTAGTAAAATGTAGGATTTTCGAGAAGACGCCCCCGAGGTTTCGGCAGAGAAGGCCTCCTGATTCCGAACAGAGCGTTCCTGAGTTGAAAAGTAAAATAAGCGGTATTGCTGATGGGCGGTATTGTGGTTGAAATTGTCATTTTGTATGTTTCGGTGGATTGAAATAAAAAACTTAACATCCAAAATCTTTCACTGTCCTTATTTTTATTATTACTTTTGTTGATACAGTACCTCAGCAGCAAAACTACAAAACAAAACTGTTTGCGTTTGACCTTTTGCAAATTTTGTTTTAATCGAAATGTTTAGACAATTCATATTTTGAAATATTGTTAATATTTCATTAACTTGGGTTTGTTATAATCAGTAACTCGACTTGATCGATGAAATCTAGCATTTTACAATTGAATTAATTATATCCCTTATAAAGTTGATGTTTTGGTAGGTGTTGCTTGGTGGGTTTTGTTTTTTGAAATTAGAGCCTTAGTTCGTTGAATCCCTTTAGATGTAAGCCTAAAATGTCACATTCTCAAGCGACATGATTCAAAATTATTCCAATTTTGACATACCTATACAATTACAAAACTTGTTGTTATGAATAATTTAGTTGTTAACCGTATTCCTAAATGAATAGGCATAAACAGGCATACAGTTAACAAATAAACAAATCAAATCGGGTATCGTGATCAAAATTGATTATACTTTTTAATATTTTGTAATGTTGCTTTTATTGCTGCCGTACCTAAAAAACGAATAAGATTAGATTCGTTGAATCTATCAAAATTGAAATGAGTTATGATTAATTTCTATGTTATCAACAAATGACTTTATTCCGTGTGTGTATTTTGTATAATTCAAATCATAGGCTGAATAGTTTACTAAACCTACTAATGTTTGCTTCTTTGTTATTAATTAATTTTTTTCATTCGTCCTTTTCCCATGAGCCAAACCAATCCTGTTACTCTCTATACCCCTCTTTCCCCTATTCCATTAACAATCCCTTTAATAAGTCTGAATACATGCATTTCCCCCTCTTTTTAATATATATTTATAGGGTTCTTGTATAACGCTCATATCTGTCAGACTTGACATTCCTGGCGCTCCACATTTTGTATTGATTTCATCGATAATACTGTCAAACATAAGAATACATTTGTATACAAAATGAGAACAATGTATATTTTTTTGTTGTTGTTGAAAGGAAAGACCCTTATTCACACTAAACTGTCTATTGCGTTAGTGTTGAATACACTGCGATCAGAATTTGGTGACTTGAAAGCAGATAATTGCATCCATAATTATCTGTCACCGCTGTGGATTAATACGCAATGAAATGTAATAATATATCAAAACTAAATCAGCTCTGAATGGTGAATGTCTGAGAATGTCACGCGTGTATTAGCCTTTAAACCTTTCATTTTTGTTTTTAATTTAATTTGAAGTCTCATGTTAAAGAGAAAGCCATTCCTGATATTGATTGGTTTTAAACGAAGCAGTACAAATTAGAGAAACAGGTCAGTGAAAGTTTGAATAAATTACCATTAAAAAGTTTGAAAAAGCTATGAGTTTTTAAAGTTTGGACAAAATCTTGTTAATCATCAATAACGAAGAAAATGAAGTTTATGAAATTGTACATACAGAGCAAATTGGAGGGACCTCGCAAGACACGTCGCAGTGTCGCCATTTTTTGTTGATTGATCGCAACTTCAAAAATTAATAACTTACTTAATCTTCTCTTATTCCTAATCGTAATTTGCTTAAACTTTCACTGACCTGTTTCCGTCATGTTCCTGGTTCTATCAAAATAACTTTATATCAGGTTAGTCTTCCCCTTTAAGAAAATGATTTCTCCCAAATGTCAAATGACCACAACCAACTATGCCAACATCTCTTGATAAAACAATACTGTCTACAGGACATGATAAGCAACATGAAAAAAAAAAGAAATCCTAGTAACTAAATGCAATAAAATTGTGAATTTGAAGGGGAAAATGGTTGCTTCACGATTAATATTAATATTAAAAAGATGTTTGCAATAACCGATAGGGTTTTACATTTAGACGAAATGAATACTGGGATCAAAAGCGTACATAGCTGATTAGTGAATTGTAATGCCTTCTGGTCAGCTTTTTTTTCTATTCCAAATTTCTATTCGTACAAATAGTGCTCCCATATCAAACACAATTATATCAGAAAATGTTGTTTCTCGCTCTGGTCTTAACTGGATTCCTAGATGTGTTTACTAATTATATATTTCTGTCTTTTTAATTTTCCCTTGAGCAATGTGTTTATATATGGCAGACATGTTCGTGTTTAGCATTTTTCCGAAATGCACTGTGCAAAGTATCCACATTAAGCTTATGAAACACGCTTAGATGCAATAAACAATCCGACTTATAGTTGCAAAGAGTGAGAGAGAGAGAGAAAAGAGGCTTGGGGTATAAGTAGCGCTTGTAATGTTGTGTAATGTCGGGGGCGGGGGAGATATATAATTGAAAGTCACGTTGCTGGTAAAAATGAAAAATTAACACATAACATATCGGATTGAAAAATACCACTTTATAGATTCATTCTTTTTTAATCCAGATTTTTCTGCATTTATTGATAAATCCAATACAAAACATTCAAATAACAATAATAGTATATAATAATTATAATTGATTTACATAAAGAGTGACAACTGAAAAAAATGCATATATATATGTATATATAATTGAAAAATTGAAAGTATGGAGGTTGTTGCTGTTGTTGTTGTTGAGATTAATGGCGTTTCCATCGTCGTTGGATGATGATCGTGAGGTAAGTAAAAGAATGAAGATAAATGCAGAGGCCAACTATCATAAGCATGAATGCTTGAGTCGATAGCAGCCGGGAAGGCAATATTTAATTTTTAAAAGAAGATACATTTGTACCTCGATGTCATTTGAATTTATAATTTATAATATATAATATATTTTTTTCACTTCTGTGATTCAAGAATGTGCATCAATTGATTTTACATGGCCTTAGACTTTTCAAGTTCATTGCCCATAATCATTACATACAAGAATGGCAAGACACATGGATGCATTTATGAGGAACTTCTGTCACGTTTGAATTTCAACGTTTTGATCTCTCATTCANTTTTTAAATCCTCCTAACGCCCAAGTACAATTATCCTTGCCAGCAACAGATGTTCGCGTCACACGATTCGAAGTCGTCTTAATCGTGAAACCCATTGTGAGGGGGGGTCTATATATATTTGTGAGATATTTTTGTTTTATCACATTTGTATCATAACTTGAATTTACAAATAACCATGGAGGCCTTACCTACCCAAACCGATATCCTCAATGATGGATTAGGTGTTTCACCTCGATTTTACCGAAAGGGGAAAGCTCCAAAGGAGGTATTCCGTAAAGTACTTTCAGATACAAGAGGAATGCAGGTCCTTATAATACTGCTACACCGCGAGTTGTTTTATTTACATTTTAGAACCTTCAATAGATTTGGAGACAATATTGTATACGGCGGTTCTTCGCTTTTTTTGGGAGAAGAAGACATGTTTGCATTTCTGGGGCATCTAGAGAATATTGATGTCCAGCTACACCACTACGATGGCAATACTCGAAACTGCTGCAGTATGGAAATTGACTTCCTCGATTCTGATCGCCCACACCGTCATAAAAATTTATCAAGCAAATATGAAAACACATCCCTGTACATAGAAACAGGTATCGTAAGAGGGAAACAGTTCGTGGACGTGCGACAGGTCCTTAAAGACCAGGGTAGAAGTTTCAATACCTCCAATGGTATTTGTATGTTTTTGGATGCCTGGACAACGCTTTTTCATCTACGCAATGATATCATGACCACTATTTATGAGGCACGTGATGACTTTTCTGAAGAGGACGACGAGTTCCACCACATGGACTATGGCCTGTATGACCTTGTATTGCTACAGCAAGGCCTGATTAAGGGGTCAAATAACGGTGGTACACGCTATACCCACCCCTTTTCCAGGTCAATATTTGTAAAAAAATGTTTGCAAGAGATACAGGCCGAAATTGACCACGAGAAAGCCTTGGACGCCGCCGAGGACGCGGCGGCCGCGGCCTACCGCAAAGCAGAGGCCGACAAGAAAGCCGAGGAGGAAATGGAGTACGCCGATGAGGAAGAGGACTGCGATGAGGAAGACATCGCTAACAGAAGGCATGGAAATGGTGAGATGCGATACCTCATCGGCGTATATTATAAGCAAAAAGAGGAAGAAGACTACGAACCGGACGCACGTTCCGACTATTCCGACGAGGACAACGCCCTGGAGGACAACGATGAGGACATCGAAGATGTACTAGCCCCCGCAGAGTTTCCGGATACAGACGACCGTGATGAGTACGACGAGTACTTTCACGGTCGACGATAGGTATAATAATAGAAATTATTAATAACATATAACACTACACTCAATTTAATTAAACCTATGCATGACAGCTGTCAAATCCATCGAATCAACTTGTAGGGGGACGCCTTTGTGTTTTTCACCGCTTTGTACTTAGATAATCCCTTCGTAATCCAGGTTGTTCGATAAGTTTATCCTCTTAACGTCCAAGTACAATTATCCTTACAGCACAGGGGGAGGGTGGGCTTGTAGAGACTAGTTCTATTGTTGTCTTTTCATGATAAATAGACGGCCCACGGTCGTTAGTTCATTCACGAGAGAGTTGCTAGACCCTGTGGTATAGCTCTGTCTTTGACTTCTGTTTTTTAAATACTCTACGTTTAAACCTGTTACCTTAAAGAATTTGTTTTTAGCATTTTTTATTTATTTTTTGTGTATAACGTACACGCTGTTTTCAGAAGAAAAGAAAAAACAAACACAGAGCCATGGAATCACACTGCGTAAACTGTTTAGCCGACTGCACAGGGTGTTGTACATGGTGTGGCCAACAACAACCATCCACACCAAAATCAGCAAACGACAAGGTAAGTGAACGAACTATTTCTAACCATTCAAGAGATGTGGGTAATGCCTTAGGACAGCGCATTGTAACAAACGAGCGTGAAGTTCGCTCACCGTCACATAGTCACAACCTGCCCGGACCTAGTAGCTCTCGCTATAATGGTCCAGGTGGGGAGGGGGTTAATAGGTATTCACACGTTCCACCTCCCCATGTCAATATTGTCCTATCCTCTGACGAAGAAGATTCCGATGTAGTCGTTAATAGAACGAAACAGCAAGGTGGCCAGAAACGTAAACATAATGTGCATTCCGTAGTGACTCCAAAAAAAAAGAAACTCTCAGATGTTACCTCCCACCCTTCACGAATCACTACACCTCCTCTTGATACCGTTAAAACGGGAAAGAAGAAAAACAAAACAAAAAATAGGGGTCCACCTTGCTCTACATCGGAGGATCAAGATCCCATTCAAAATGTTGATGACGATGAACCATTTCATGACTTGCCCTCGCAGCTACCCTCTACCCCAAACTGGGAGTTCATTGGTCAAAGGATTTCTAAACGGTTTGGGAGTAGAGAGGTATGGTACGATCATCATAGTCATCTCTATAATGCCAACACGATATCCTAAGTTCTTGATTACCTCCGAACATCTTTGGAAGAAATCAAGGATATCGTGTTGCGCGACACCTCACCCCGTGACTATGTGAGACTCATTCTTGTTTCTGCGCAGTTAAATGTACCCGTCTCCTTTCCCTGGGCGACTGTGGAACATTTCAACATAAGCGCAATTTTGGATAGGATTGAAGAGGTTTTAAATAGCAATCAAAGTTTTTTTCTAGATCTTGGATTCACGATAAGGTTACATCATATCGTGAATCCTGCGGGTGGGCGCGCGCGTAAGTTTGATGGACTCCCCGAACAATTGGCTGCGCTTAAAAAGCGATCAATCATTACAATACCACCCTCCGATGATAATCTTTGTTTCGTAAAAGCACTCGTGATTGCCATGTTGCACTCTAAAAATGACAAAAGATATAGAACATGGACCAAAAATAAACAAGACCGCGCACCAACCAAACAGTTTATAAGAATGGCTCGCGAACTTCACGCTCGAGCGAATGTTGAAGAAGGTATTGTTGACTCGCGCCAGTACGCTGCTTTTCAAGCTGTGATAGCTCCAGAGTATAGGCTTATGGTATACAGAGGTAGACGTAAGGAGGCATTGATATATGCAGGACCTCCGGAAGGTAAAGCCATCTATCTGTACCTGTCTGGGTCTCATTATAACGTCATAACCAATCCCTCCGCTTTTCTGTGTGCTTCTCAATTGTGTGATGACTGTCACGAAACGTACAACGATCCCCTCACGCATAAGTGCTGTTGTAAATGCCCAGATTGTTATGCAACAGATTGTGATAGCGGTACGTTTCGTGAGAGTAAGCCCTCTACCATCGTGTGCCAAAAGTGTCGTATGACATTTCTTACCAAACGCTGTTTTCAACTACACAGTGTAACCCTGCATAAAAAACTCACAGCCTGCCAAAGAAAATACAAATGTGACAAATGTGAAAAGGTGCTCGACAGCGATGTAATAGGGTGTGATCCTACTAATCATAAATGTTCGGATATATTTTGTAGAACCTGTAAAGAGGTTGTCGACGGCAGGGATCATGCGTGCTTCATGAAGGTAACAGCCAATAACCCTTACTACGAGGTTAAGAGTACCAATGAAACCTCCAAAACCGTTAAACCGTCCACAAATCTACCACAAACCAACCACCACGCTCAAGAAACTCCTCGGGAAAATGAAGGAGTACCAAAACAAATAAAGAAATGTACGCAAACCACGTCAGAAAAGAAAACAAAACCTAAAAATTGTACAAAGTACATCTTTTTTGATTTTGAATGTACTCAGGACACGGGTGTTCACGAACCCAATTTTGTGCATGCATCGTGGGAATGTGAATCGTGTATGGATAAGGCCAATGCAGTGTGTAAGCGCTGCGGTCCTCCAGATGCGAGACATATCACGTTTGAGGGGGAGAATACCCTATCCAACTTTGCCGCGTGGCTTTTTAGCGAAAAGCATGACAATTCAATCGCGTTGGCACATAACAGTAAGGCTTATGATTCCTATTTTCTGCTCAACCACCTGGTTGCGGAAGGTATCATACCTCAAGTTGTTTTAAACGGAGGTAAAATCATAAGCCTTAGAACTTCAGACCCATGTGTAGTTGTCAAGGATTCTCTGAACTTTTTTCAGATGGCACTCGCCAAACTCCCTAAAACTTTCGGGTTGACAGAAATGAAGAAAGGATATTTCCCACATCTGTTCAACACGAGAACGAATGCAAATTATATCGGACCCCTACCTGACAAAAGATGGTACGGGTACGAAAGTATGATGAAAAGCGCTCAAATTGCATTTCTGTCGTGGCATGGTAAACTTTGTAGCAAAAACTATGTTTTCAATGAAATAAAGAGTTGAAGGAATACTGCATCAGCGATGTTGAAATATTACATCAAAGTTGTAAAGTATTCCGGAAACACTTTAAGACCATCACCGCGACACCCACTAACGAAGGAGGTATAGATCCTTTCCTTAAATCCCTTACATTACCTAGCGCGTGCAATCTTTTGTTCAGGACTAACTATCTGAAGCCGGATACAATAGCCTTAATCCCCCAAGACAGCTACACAGGGTCAAAACAGCAATCGGCCAAAGCTGGCGCGTGGCTGCATTATAAATCCCTCAAAAAGGGCATAGCTATTCAGCACGCCTTTAACGGTGGAGAGCGCATGGTGCACGGTAGATTTGTGGACGGTTATGCCACCCTAGGTGAGGAGAAACATGTATGGGAGTTTCTAAGATGTTAATTTCATGGTTGTCAAACATGCTGGGCGCCGGATCTCGTCAATCATAAACTAAACAAAAAGATGGGTGTGTTGTACAACACTACGATGCATCGAATCCGCCTCCTAAAACAGGCGGGTTACAAGGTCCACGTCATTTGGGAACACGACTGGGACCGTAAAAAAAATAGTGACAAAGTTAAGGATTTGCTACCGAATGTCGAGCATTTTTGCACCGGGTTACGTAATCCTTTGAATCCTAGAGATTCCTTTTTTGGGGGGAGGACGGATGGATGCCGTTTGTTTTACGAAGCTGGGCCCCGTGAAAAGATACGTTACTACGACTTCACAAGTTTGTATCCTTTCATAAACAAATTTTCAAAATATCCCGTTGGACATCCTCGTATCATTTTGTCCGATTTTCCCCCTCTCGAGGACATATTTGGCTTGATCAAATGCAAAATTACCCCTCCCAAGAATTTATTTCACCCTGTACTGCCATTCAGGTCAGAGGGGAAATTGACCTTTCCCCTCTGCCGTACTTGTGCCGTAACAATGAACAGGGGAACGTGTACACACGAGGATGTTGAACGGGAGTTAGACGGTGTTTGGGTTAGTGAAGAAATAAAAAAGGCTGTTGAGAAGGGTTACACCAATGTAAGAATGCAGGAGGTTTGGCACTTTGAGAACTCAACCGTGTACGACAAGTCTACTAGGGAAGGGGGTCTATTTTCTCCCTACATTGACTCCTTCATTAAAGTTAAACAGGAGTCATCGGGTTACCCCGCGCATGCGCAGTCAGATGCAGAAAAACAAAAGTACATCGACGATTATTTCGAACACGAGGGTATCAATCTCGACCCCTTTCTAATTTGCAAAACAATCTTGGTTTGTGCGCTTTTGCTAAAGCAATCGTCAATGTACTGTGGGGTAAATTTGCGGAGCGCCCAAATTTGCGGAAAACGGTGTATGTTAAAACCACCGATGAAATTCTCTCCTATCTAAGGGACCAATCAATTATAGTAGAAGACTTGATCGTACACAACGAGTATATGGTAGAACTTCACTACACACAAGCGGAGGGATTTGTTGACCATAATGTCAACACCAACATCATATTGGCCAGCTTCACAACGGCGTTAGCGCGCTTGAAATTGTATAGCGTGTTGGAAAAGCTGGACGATAGGGTCTTATATATGGACACAGACAGTGTGGTGTTTAAGACGGACCCTGAACACGCCCATCTAGACCCCGTCACCGGGGATTTTCTTGGTGATCTAACCGATGAGATCGACGCCACTGGCGAGGATTTTATACAATCATGGCTATGCGGTGGTCCAAAGAACTACAGCTACAGGACTTCCAAAGGGATAACTGTATGTAAAGTAAGGGGTTTCACTCTGAATGCAATGAACTCTTTGGTCATTAACCATGACACATTGAATGAACTCCTTCAGAGTGAACAAGGGACCATTCGTACAATTCACGAATCTAAAATTATCAGGGATGTGAAAGCCAAGACTATCCATACGGTGAAGAGGTCTAAGAATTACAGGGTTGTGTTCACGAAGAGGGTCCGTCTTGAAGATGGCAAAACTTTACCGTACGGCCATGTTGATATACCTCCTCTATCGACAGTATAAATAGAGTTGACACGCTTTTTTCTTCGTCATTCAAGCGCTGGTTTTCATTTTAAGAATATCCATTTCTAAGCGTAGTGTATTTGACATAGTATACCTCTCTCTCTTTCTATCTCTCATGTTACGCTTTTTCTTGTCTTTGTTAAAAGACGTTTATTTTCTAATTACATTTTTTTTTTACTATATATTACCCAAGATGGATGCAGCATACGTTAATGATTTGCATGCCCTGTTTAGAAGAACACGTAGAAGTCAAGGCTCCCTTTGGAGCGTGGTTGTTTTTATACTTTTGATCGCAACGTTATTTTTCAGTTTTTATCTGGAAGCAACTATTTTAGAAAGTGTCGAGAGTCAGGATACAGTTTCAAACAATACCTATTCAAACGGTTCTAAACTGTATGAAAATGTCAGTGTACTTGTAGACTGGTGACATAAAAGAAACCCGTACGATATCCCTCTCCCGACCTCTACGTTGTAGCGTTAAAGTATAATAAGTTATATTGTATATTCATGCGCATATACCCACATCTCTTGTTTGCGATAAGAAATATTCACGTTC
>BEXV01000062.1:468307-478991 GCA_003118195.1 Hemicentrotus pulcherrimus | reverse complement strand
ATGTTTAATGTATGTATTCATGTTTATGTGACTATTTGTACTCTATTTTCTACTTCAAAGACAATGGAATTTTCAGGCAAGGGTTGTCGATATGAGTGAAATATCAGCCTACTTCTATTTATTTGAAGAAAAAAAAAGAAAAAATGTTGTTTTTCACTGAGGTAGGTAACAACTATGCTGATTTGAAACTCAATTTTTTTAGTAAATACTCATTTATTGTGGGAGTTACCTCAGTGTATCAATCTGACTTATGAGGTTAAACTTGTGGTCATATACACGAGTGAAAAAATCTTAAATACTATGATAACATACAAAATATATTGTGTAAAACTTATTATAAGCCAAAGGAATATTGAAAAGGTATTGAAATAATTGTTTTTTTTCTGTTCAATATAGTAAAGATTTCTAAATTGTTCTAATAATTTGTACCCCACCTCTTGCAGTGAAATCAAGTAAGGTGAAACTGACCTATATGTACTTGGCGAATGATGTGATTCAGAACAGTAAGCGCAAAGGGACGACAGTCTTTGTAGATGCCTTCAGGAATGTCTTAGAAGATGCTGCTGCTCTGTGCCAGTGAGTATGAATCCAGGGGTATGTTTATTGGGAAGAAGAAAAAACATTATAGGTCCAAGGCGTGTACCTTGGGCTATAGCTATAATCTATAATGTAATCAACCTCAAACAACTTTAACTGTTATTCTTAGGTAAGCGGTTAAGGAGTATGAAGAAAATGAAGGATAACATAAAACCCTGTCTAGATATGGCTTACACTGAACCCAAGTCAGCCTAGGGTTCTGTGCGAGCTCTACTCTAATCAAGTGCATATGTGTGTGTTAACTAGTCGACTCAACACAAGACGTTTTACTGTTCACAGAGAATGTATTCAAATTGCAATATCTCTTAGGAGTAATATTCAAAGTTCATTTTTTTAAACACAGTATAGCCTAATGGAACGCCTTACATCAAGAGTTAAACATGTTTCGGTGATTGGTACTCTTTAATATGAGACAAAATGCCATTCCATTTGGAATTTTATGCCAACCCAGGACCGAAAATTGTACCTTTCTCTAAACCTAAACCACAATCTGAAACTCAGTTTACTACCTTTACCACAACCCTTTGTCTATTACAAAATCAAGCCTGGAGCAGTTATTGCTGAAGCAAATGTCTGATCACCTTTCATCAGGAATATTATTGTAATCTTTGAAATTGAGTCAAACCAATCTGTTAACTTGGAACTGACAAGACAAAGGCCAAAAAGAACCAACAAAGAAGTTTTGAATAAAACATTTCAGTATTCAAAATATGAATCCTTTTGATCCGATTGTGATGGTTATGGAACCAAGGCAAGTGGAAACTCCCAATTCCTTGATCAGATCCAAGATTGTAATCCATTCTTTACCAGTGAGGCCCGGAGTTGATGTGAGAGAGTTCTGATCTAGTTATATAATTTGACTCCTGTTCAGTCAAATGTGCAGATTTCTCCCAACGAACATAGTACCATTAGAAGCAAGAAGAGTGAATCTGCTAGTAGATGTCAATTCAATCTTAAAACTTAGAGGAACTTTAAGAGTTTAGACTTGTAATGTATGATATATGTATCTCAGTGTTTCCTCTTTGATATTTGAAAGAATAGAGTAGATGATGCATCAGGTACAAGATAAAGAGAGTTGTGCTCTTTAATTTAATTTTTGGCACATTTCCATCCATTTTTCTTGTTAAAATAATCACGATAATATTGCAGTTTCTCTTCATATGTAATTCCATTACCAGAAATCAAGATATTGCCCAATTGAAGTGTGATGTGTGAAAGAATATATTTTTCTCAAGAACTTTTTTGATTTTTGTTTTCCTTATATGCAGAGATGACTCCATCAAAAAGAATGTCTTGCGACTTTTCAAGATTTGGGGAGAGAGGAGTATTTATGAAAAAGACTTCTGTGATAAACTCATTGCGGCTACAGGAAAACAACAACGTAAGTTTGTCAAGTCTTTTTATATTTGTGTGGATTATGTGGTCCAGTTTGTGCTGTAAAATAAAGGAAATACAAAACACTAAATTTGTTCAAATCCCAATATTTTTCCCATGAAAACATCTAATGGTTACAATTGGCAAGTTATCATGATACAAAGGTTTGCAGTCTTAGATGGTGCCTTTACGGTTACAAATTACCAATCAAAGCACTAAACATTGTATTATCACCTTGGTCATCCTGGGGTGCGTTCCAACCAATCATCACAGGTGCACACATGCTAGAATATAATTCAACTAGAATAACTCTCCATATCGTGCACACAAATATAAATACATTAGAGTTATAAAGTAATTAGCCATGTTCAGACTGGGCTGTTCTAGTCGGCGTAAGTTTAGCCCTTCAGCAATAAATATTCTATAAATATTTGACGTACACCATTAGTTGTCCATACGCTCTTACTCCGACAAACTTGCCATGATTATGGTAACCCAACCTTCCACCGACCCAGTCTTACTCAGCGTATCTTCCGGATGTGGTGGCGCCCGCAGTAGTAGACCTCAACCCAGCTTCCGCATCTAAACTCTTGCGAAATCAAATTTTCATTTTCAATTCTAAACAAACTACCCCTTGTGAAGGTCATAGATCCTTCGAGTGCCGAGTCAGAGCATCCACACGGTCAGCTTACACTACCCTCTAGTCATGTTAGCGCATTACTCCTGTAAAAATCCAGGAGTATATCAGTCAGCTTAATGGTCGGCGTAGCTAGCACGACCTTGTTCAGACGGTCACTACGCCAATCTTACCATATTTACTCCGACTGCCTGTAAATATGACCTTTCCCTCGACCAAAATTGCCATTGTGTAAACACTGCTAATGTGATAATAATAATAATAATAATATAGAGTATTTGTAATGCGCCAACTCCATGAATAATGTGTTCGAGGCGCATGGAGAAGAAACACAAAACACAAAAATACACACAAAAATGCACACAAAAATACACACAAAACTGAACGACAATGTGAAAGTAAATCTAAATCTACTGGAAAGCCGCTTTGAACAAATGAGTTTTGAGAGCATGTTTAAAGCTATCTAGGATTGAAATATAACTAATATGTTGTTGCAATTGATTCCATAGTTGAGGTCCAGCGTGTGCAAATGACCGATCCCCCCCATGATTTCTTAGTTTTTCGGAACAACAAGCAATTCAGAATCAGATTATCTTAAGCGTCTAGGAGGATTATAAGGCATCAACAAATTAATATTGTACTCTGGGGCAGATCCATGTATACAGTGAAAAACAAGCAATAATAATCTAAATACAATACAGGATTCAACAGGTAACCAATGTAGTGAAGACAAAACAGGAGTAATAATACGGGCTGCTAAGTTTTGTAATTTTTGTAACCGTGAAAGTTGAGATTGTGGCAGCTGAAACAAAAGTTCATTACCAAAGTCCAGTCGAGACGATATGAGGGCATGAACTATTTTTTCTGTGGCCAAGCGAGTTAAATATTTGCGAATAATGCCGAAATTACGTAGTTGATACCTGACAGATTTACAAACATCATCATCAACCTTAATAGAGGGAAGGCTGACCCTGTCTAATGGAATTTTAGAACCGATAAAGTGTGGCATTGTACAGGGGTCAGGATGGTTTTCTCTGAATTTCAGATATCCACAGATTATTAATACAAATTCCAAGCAATTTGTTTCTTTATTTACAACCAAACAAAAGTGCAAATAAATGGATATTTGTTTTTACAGACTCCGTCTCTGAAGGCTCATGTGCATTGAGGGATACAGCAATTGGTTGACTTCTGACAGAAAAAAACATTAAATTTCAACATAAAATTGCACTATTAGAAAATTATTACATATTAGGGCTGCGACAAGTAGTCAAATGCTCTAGTACTCGCACTTTTGACAACTACTCAAGTACGTTGTCTCATACTCGAATATTTGGCCGCAAAAAACAACAAAAAATCCCGGTCACCTGGCAGTGTCCAGGCCGACGCTCACCCACGCCAGGGAGAGCGCCGACCACTGGCATGGTACCATCAGTAAAAAATGTTTCCTAGCTGAGGTAGCTCAATTACTGTCAAACTCACCACTCAGAAACTGGGACCAAATGTCCGGATTTCTGTTTGGACTCGGAGGAAAATTATTCTGCCATCTTCGGTTGTTAAAACAGCATTGTTTACTGTTATTATAATTATTAAATCGGTGCCTTCAACTGCAACTTGAAGTAAAACTGCATGAGTTTTCGGAGACGGACCTTGGTTACTGCTCATGTAGTATGGTGGTGGCAAAAAAAAATTAATAATAAATAAATAAATAAATATAAAACAAATTAGAAATAAACAAAAATTGTATTAAAAAAACAAAAAAACATGGCGTCCGAATATTAGAGTATTCGCTTGTAAACCTGGGAGTGTATTCGGATACCTCATTACACGGTTGTTCACAGCCTTATTACATATATATTGATTTACAGAATTTCTATTCAAAGTAAGTACAAACTAGTATTTTGAGAACAGGAGTACCTATTGGTGAATTTGTAAAAGGGAAAGTTTCGCCCTGACATTGATAATCGCTATTATCACTATTATTTCTATTACAGCTGAGAACATCATGTTATTTGTGCATTATAGATGTGCATGGAATTAGGAATAAAAGAATTTCTGTATCTGGCTCTACGGGTAATTGGTACACGCAGGCAGATTCCTGAGCTGTTAAAAGTAAAACAAGAAAATAGTGGATGTGATGGGTCTTTCTTAATAGAAGTTATATTTTTCAATAGGCGATCTTCAAACAAAACTGATAGGGGTGGTAATTCAATGCCGATAAGACTTTGAGCAATTTTTCTAGGATGCTCAGATGTAGTTTTGTCTGCTTGTGTGAGATTTCCATAAAAACAAATGAGATTGAATAGAAGAACACTTTGAATGATAGACTGATAAAAAAGATGCAAGATCCTGTTTAAGTTAAATTTTTCTTAGAAAAAAACAGCTTTCTTAGAAAAAAACATCTGTTGATTAGCTCTACTGTGTNGTTGAGCAATTTTTCTAGGATGCTCAGATGTAGTTTTGTCTGCTTGTGTGAGATTTCCATAAAAACAAATGAGATTGAATAGAAGAACACTTTGAATGATAGACTGATAAAAAAGATGCAAGATCCTGTTTAAGTTAAATTTTTCTTAGAAAAAAACAGCTTTCTTAGAAAAAAACATCTGTTGATTAGCTCTACTGTGTTCAGCGTTGGTGTTCTTATTAAATCGTAGCTTATCATCAATTAAGGTACCAAGATACTTATATTCTTGTACGCATTTGTTTGCCTGTTCATGAATATACAAAGGGATATGATTAACGTCACCACGTCGAAAGTCTATAATAATCTCTTTGGTTTTTAGAGCATTGAAATATAGGTTGTGGCGATCGCACCGTTCAACAAACTGATGAACTTGACACAAATACTCATTCTCAATATTTCCTCCCTTAATGAAACCTATGATAGCAGTGTCATTGGCATACTTTATAAATGTACAATATGGACTTGTACCAGTGTAATCACTGGTATACAGATCACTGGCACAGATTGTTAGAATGACGTCATCATGTCGCAATTCATTATGTCAATTAAACAATCGAAAAGCCCTTAATGATATACTGTTGCAGGTACAGATTATTCAATTATTTCATGTTGTATCATCCTGTAACATGCTTACTTTGCTCTGATGAAATGATTATTTCTTTCTATTTCATGTTTCAGCTGTAGTCAAGAAACCACCAAAGCCAAAAGTTGATGCCAAATTTCTGGCTGAATTCCAGGTAGGCAACATTTTTGTCTCTATGATGACTGCAGAAGAAAAAGACACTACTAACCCCCATCTTATGTTGAGAAATAGAAAAGGTCAAAGTTGAAATAGGGCAGGAGCTATTTTATTTCACAGATGCATGGTAAACGCAACATTTATTTTATATTATGCTGCTAGTTGTCTGATCGAAATAAATCAAAAGCACTGAATACAGACTACATTTCTCCAGCCACATACTTGTAGGGTTATAGAGTTGTATTTTCAGATTTTGCCGACCAATATCATATTTGAAATGATGCTTGTAAGGGTGTTAAAAAACATGCAATACACATTTTTCAAGGAAAATCCTAGCAAAAGCAAGTTTGCGCTTTGAGGCATGTTTACTAATTCTTTTCTTTTTTTTTAACCTATTTGCACTCTGCATGTGTTTGAAATCTAACAGCATATCTTATTGGATATTGCATCTCAAATGGATGTGTCTTGATGAGGTAAATCAAATAAAATGTTTTCCAGAATACCAATTTAAAAAGATAAGGTATTTCATCTCACTGAGATGGAATGAATCTCAAAATACTGTCCCAGGGTTTTTAATTTTTTTTAATTTGAATTTAGCCCCTGTTGACAGCAACAGAATTATCATTTTTGTCTGATTCTCTCTGTGTCTTATTTTCAGTCACAAAAAAATTACTGTAAAGTTGCATTTTTAAGTATTATTTTGAAGTATTATTTTCAGAATTAACAGGTGACTAGATGATACTAATATAAAAAGCAAAAGATGACCTTATTTGGCAGCACAGGAAAATTTAGGCTATGTGTATATGTTTGTATGTGGGCTTCGATCTGAATGTTAACATTGAGGATATGGACTATCTGGAATGAAGGTTTATGTTGAGCCCTGATTCAGTGATTGAAGGTAGAAATATCTTCACATTTTTTTTTGGCTAAAATTATAAAGTATCATCATTTTTTTTAATTGTTTCATATGTACAGCCTGAAGAAGTACCTGATGTGATAGATGAGCTGACTGAGTTTGAAGATGAGGTGGAGCTGAAGTTCAAACAGCTTTCACATCTGAACCTTGACGTCACCAATATGGACATTATCTCACAGCTTAAAGGTGAGTCACTCTAGCACATGGTCCTTTTAAAGCATATCTGCACTACTTATAGCTACTTGCTCCCTCAGTATAGCAAACAATGCCTAATCGGTGCAGGTTGGTCCCCCATGATCCTCTTTTTATCATGTTATTTGAGAGCTGAGTTAAAGAGATAAACACCTGTGCAGTGACCTTGCAGGGTACTCTAATCCCTCCTTTAAACTACCGCAAATAAGCTTTACGGCTTATCTGCGCTAGTTTGGCCAGGAGGATTAGACCTCCCTGCATGGTCACTGACAGGTGGTTATCTCATCATATAAGCTCTCAATTAACATAAGAAAAAGGGATTCATGGGGGTCCAATGGTTACCCATTAGGAATAGTTAGCTACAAGTAGTGCGTGGGGCTTTGAAGAGTTCTTTGAAAATAAATTGATCCTGGCCTTTGCAGCATACCATGGGGTTTGTTCAGGAAAACCAACCTGTGTAAAGGTCAGTATCAATGTTTGGAAGGATTTATCTCGATTAATTCCCATTCTGAAGTAAAAACATCAACTTTGTGATGCACTAAGGACTTTACTGTAGTTCAGTACAGAGGTCTTTGAAAGGATCATCAAAAACTAGAGTCAATAATTATTCATAGTTGGGTCTTAGTAACCTGTAAGAATGCTGTTGTCGTACATTGAGATGAACTACCATATGCCAAGCATTTTGTGATCTTTCAAGGAATAATCCATAGTTAAAAGTGGATATTTACTTCTCAGACCGTGAAAGGCAATCTGGTAAAATTCAATGATTGTGTGCAAGGGTGAAACACCCTGGTGTGTGGCCACTGTGTGGTGTAGAAATGATTATTCATTACCAAAGTCAACGCAAAGAATGGGTCAGATATTTTGTAACTATACATATTTGTCAAACTGTACGTATGGCAATGCTACTCTAACATGTTCAGATGAGGTCTGGTGGCTTGGAGAAACCTTCACGATATACAGTCTTCCTTATATCTCACAAAAATCCTTCTTTTGAGGTAGACCGAGCAGGAGGCGAGGTGCTCTCTTAGAAGTTCGAGAATGTAGCTGATACAGTCAGACCTGTCTACAGCAACCGCCCAAAGGAAACAACAAAAAAAAACAAAAAGGGAAACACCAAAAGTGGTCTTTGAAGACAGTTGGTCTTTGTAGACAGGTTCCTTTAGTACATGTTTCAATAAAAAAACATTTTCAAGGGAAACAAAAAATATGCTTGTTGTAGACAGGTGGTTACTAAAGCAGGTTTGACTGTATAAGATTTGGTGTTTTAACCTTTTTAATATTAACTACACCTTCATGAACCCTTAAAGTGTAAATGACTTAATTGTTTTTGTTGATTAGATCGAGCTGGAGGAAAGCTATTCTCACAGCAGTTTGAGGATGCAGCGGATCGCCTGGAGGAGTTTGTGGTTGCCATGGAGAAGGAAGTCAAGCTCCGGAAGCAGCTGGTGGATCTCCTGGAGAAGAGTGAGATCTACTTCGATGCTCAGATGGGAGAAGCAAGGATTGTTGCAAACGTAAGTCTCACAATCAAGTGTTAAAAGTTTAATGTTTAAATCCCCACTGCACTAATTACAGCTTCTTGCGCCCTCTATACAGCCAACAATGCCTAAGGAGTACCTGTTGATCCCCCTTGATGCCATTATTCTTATCTTAAATAAGAGCTTATTTGATGAGATAACTACCTGCCAGTGACCTTGCAGGGAGGTCTAATCCCTTCATGCCAAACTAATGCAGAGGTGATTAAGATAACATAAAACATGAACAAGGAATTCTGAATAATTCTTCATCATTCAAAGACACATGTCTAGTAAGAAAATCTATGGTCAACAATAGTTTATTTGCCTTTTACGGAGAGCATGTGGTGTGCCTGGTTGTAGCTCTTTGTTTTTCTTAATTTTATTGCTTATTGCTATTAATGTTTTTTTTTTGTGAGAATTGGGTAATTTTTTTTCTCTCTATCCTTTAGATTCAAGAACATACCTTTTAATGTTATGAAAAGGATAGATGGAAGATAGATTAAGGGTGTGATTCATAGGGCACAAAGGGTGTAGGACATTCATGCTTTGCAAGTTTGCAGTAATAACATAGGTATAGATACTCTGATGTTTTGTCTCTTAGGGTACTAAAACAAACCCATTGAGCACCTCCCGTTTAGATGAATGCATACCTGCCAACCTTTACAAATAATCCAGATTATTAAGATTTTTCGGATTTTAAGGACATCAAAATTCAGAATATTTTGATTTTTCAACAACAACAAAAATATTTTATTGCTAATGCCAAATTAAGTTTGTTTTATCATGTGCTGCGATTTGAGAGTTCGCATATTGCATGCCTTGAATGGGTGCATGATCGCAGAGCAAATTTGTATTCGCTTTTTTGTACAGAAACTGCGTATTGCCAGTAACACTGCCGCTGCAAGTGTGAACGCCTGTACAGATTTCTTGTTTTCGAAGGCATACCGTGCTAGAAATTCCTAATTCTTGTTTTGAAACGTTGGCAGGTACGTGAATGTTGTTGAATCTTTTCTTTACCAGGCATACAAGAATTTTGGTACCCGAGTGACAAGCTTGAAGAAGAGGTTGGATGACTACAAGAAGGTTCTACCTGAGATTGACATGAGCCCTTTACCGTCCCCTTCATCAGATGCTCCTTCACCGGGTAAGGGTCAATGCAGTTTAACTTAAACAAATCTTAAAGCCCCTCTTAAGTGTCGGGACCCCTAATTCACCAAATATTTGATGGCAAAATTTCACTTAAATTGTTTCATTATGTGAAAGAAGATGTCATTTAAGACACATTCCTGCAAAGATTTCCCTTTAAAAAAATGTGTTTGAAGACAAAACTTGAGAAAAGAATACATAATTTGGGTTTTCTGTTTTCGGCAGTGAAATAAATTGGCAATTTCTTTCAATTTTTTTCTCCTATTTAATTAATGCCCTTTAAAAAAAAATAAGCAATGATAGAGTAGAAAATCCAAATGATTGTTGCCAATTTGAAGAGGAAAGGTTGATTTAGTGTTGTCGTTTCTGTCAACCTCTTTGTAGAATGTTAAATTTCTAAGGAGGTGAACATATAAGGTCAGGGCCCGGTTACATACATCTTATTATCAATAACAAGTTACAATAACTGTTATAAGCTACTGAAATCATGGCATTTGATTGGCTGAGAGCAAGTTTGTCATAGAAATGTAACATTTGTTAAAGATAACAAGTTTTGACAAAACTGGGCTCAGAACAGGACAAGGAAGCTCACTTTGTCAGGCCTGATAATAACCCAAAATAAATAGGTTTATTTTGATTTTTTTTCCCCCCATTTTTTTTTCTTCCCGATTTTTTCTCATTGCCCCCTTATTTTCTCTGTTATTTCCCAATTTTTCTTACTCAAAAGGGGGGGGGGAATGTTGTTAGATGCCATTTTTTTCCCCCAAAATCCTCTTTTTTTTTTCTTTTTTTTTTTCTTTTTTTTTTACTTAAGGTTGAGTGGGGGCCAAAAAAAACCTTCTTTTTTTCAGTGCTCACAATCAGCCCTGCTTTGTTCATTTCTGCCTGTGTAACTGGTATCTTATCAATATGTGGTCTTGTAATGACCGATTCTTTCTCTGTTGCTTTGTGCTTTCAGGTGCTACCCCTCCCCAGGAGCTAGATGGAGTGAACAGAGATTTAGAAGATATGGAACTCTCAGACACAGATGAGGGAGGAAAGATTATAGGTGAGAATTCACTCCTAAATTTAGAGGTGGTATTCTGAAGAAAAAGTTATC
>BEXV01000062.1:439011-466044 GCA_003118195.1 Hemicentrotus pulcherrimus | reverse complement strand
AGTAGCGAGGGAGTTTTTTTTTTCTTCAATGAAATATGTAGTTCATTGGTAGCTATTTAGTAGCTTTGATCTGTAGAGGTGTTGTGATCTAGCAGATACGTCACCAGACTGTGGATCACATGGTTTGCGGTTCTAGTCCCGCCGCAACAATAATGTCCTTTGGCAAGAACACTCTCCACCCAGGTAAAGTAAATGGGTTCCTGGTAGGAAGAAATTCCTTGAATGCTTTAGTGCCTTATTATGGCAGCTCAGCTAAAGTCGGGTGATAATATGATACCTTGTATGAAGCACAGTGGGGTACATTCGTCTAGAAGCTGTGCTATATAAATTGACCTGCTAATATTATTCAGCCGATGTGTAGTTTATTAATGTCCTTATTATATTTTACTCTATCCACAGATGCAGATTCAAAGTCCAAGAAGAGGTCCTTGTCCAAAACTGATAGGTCCGGACAGAAAATCTCTGTCATTGCAAGCACTCCTAACTTTCCAAATACTACAACATCTCAGGGGGAGAAGATACAGTCAATCTCACCAAATGTACCAGCCCATACTTCCTACGCAAGCCCCTTTGACTTCCCTTCTCAAAGGCAAAGTAGTGGATTGGTGACGACTGCAGGAGCCACACCCGTTTACACCCCGAGCATGACTACTGGCTTTACACCGCAGGCGAGTGTAGCGTATACTCCCGCAAGTTCGGCAGTTTACGATCCTGCTGCTGCAGCTACGACATACAGTCCTGCGGCCTCGGCGGTTTATAATCCAACTGCTGTAACAACCACATACAGTTCTACAGCTGCACCTTACACTCCTGCTGTAACAACCCCTTACGACCCAGCATCATCAGTTGCCTATACTCCTTCCGTTGCATCAGAGCCAAGTGCATATGTTGCGGTTGCTTCCCCTGCTGTGTCAGCATACTCTCCTACAGGAGCACCGGCAGCACCAGTTTATACTCCAACGGTTGCAGGCTATACCCCAACTGTTTCTTCAGGGACACAGGCTTATATACCACCTCCCCCTGCTACAGTATCACCAGTGTATTCAGCAACAGTTCCTGTAGCAAATCCTGCTTATACACCAACAGCTGCAGTTCCTGCACAAGTATATACACCTGTTGCCTCACCAGTATCACCAGCATATACCCCAATAGCGTCTACAGTAACTACTGCTTATGCAGTGACCACACCATCAGTAACACCGTCCTATCCACCTCCTCCTGTTTCTACAATATCCTCTGTCTACACACCAGAGCCTTCACCTGCTTATACTCCAACAGTCTCCCAGACATATAACCAAGCAGTATCAACGGCAGCATATGACCCAGCACACTCTGTGCCATACAATCCTACTGATGCCACAGGTTACAACTCATCAACAGCACCAGCATACAATACTGTAAATTCGCAGTACAACCCGCCAGCGCCATCTACATACAGTCCACCAGTTGTACCACCAGCACCTGCAGCAGTTCCTTCATATATTCCTCCAGGTGCATCAACCTATGAACCGACAGCTACATACACTCCTTCATACAACCCTCCTCCTCCTGTTAGCAGCGCTCAATCATCTTATGAACAGTCATATTCTAACACATACACAAGCAATTCTGATGAGGGTGATACCTATAATCCTCCACAATCACAGCAGTATGGTTTCAATAACGTGCAGAAGCCTCTGCCTTCCAGAGATTTTGAATATTCAACCCCACAAGCAAGGGACTCTGAAGTCACACGCTCTGGAACGCCCCTCAGAGATGAACATTTACAAATGGAAGAACCCTCGTCCTCCGAGCTACCTGCAGATAACCCATATTACGCCACCCAAATGCCTATAGGAGGGGCTCAGTATAGAAACGCTGTTCCACAACAGAATGTAGCACCTGTCATGCCAGCGAATCCAATGCAGTTCTTGACAAAGTTGATCAGTAGTCGGATTGTACCAGCTGACTCTGGTAAATCCACAGATCTCTTGAGTACCCTCAGCAGTCTCTCAGGAAAACAGAGGAATGTTGTGGAGCTTCAACAAAGAGAGTCTCCACCACCACCACCTCCTCCCCCTGTTCGTAAATTACCTCCCAAGCTGTTAGACGATGAAAGGACAGGTGGAAAACGTGTAACTTCTACAAATGCTTTCAGCAGAAGTAGGGAGAATCAGGACAGACATGAAGAGGTGGAAGAAGAAGAAGAGGATGACAACGAAAATTTGACTCCTGAAGAAAAATCTAAACTTAAAAAAGCCAATCAATCTTTTGGTATTGGTCAACTAATGTTTCAACTAGCTGAGAAAGAGCCAGAGGAGGAATCGGAAGCAGAAGAAGTAGAGGTAGATTTTGATTTTCCCTTGGAAAAGGACAAAGATGAGAGATTTTCTGACACTCTCCCAGAGGATGAACCTGATCGTAATGCTGATGACTATTCTAGGCCAATTCCTGCACAACAACTCACAAAAAAGGCAGGGAGTGCCCCTGTAGCTCCATGGATGCCTCAACATCATGTGACACCCCAAAAGCCTATTCTTCTTACCAAACCAGGGCTACCTTTGTCTGTATCACCTCCACCACCACCACCACCACCACCTCCCCCACCACCACCTTCATCTTCAGCTGTGCCATCAAGTCCTGCAGCCAAATCAGGGTTGGTTCCACCAGTTCCACTTGCTGCAATGCTGCTGCCTCCACCACCCCCTGTGGCTGAAGATCTGCCGCCGCCGCCACCTCCTCCACCTCAAGTATCTGCACCAGCTCCAACTGCACCCAAACTTGCAGCTAATGTGCCTGCAGCTGTGCCACCTCGAGAGATCGTTGCAAAGACGGATCAAGTAACCAATGTACAAGCTCAATCAATAAAAACTGTTAATCATGCTAATGTCCAAAGACAAACATCCGTAGGACAACCTATTACAATCGTTCGACAGCTTTCAGACCCTTCCCCAAGTCCTCCTGCCCAGCCCATAAGATCAATCATGCATGATCGCACGCCAAATTTTCAGAGGATTGCTGTGGTAGGCCAGAATACACGGAACCAAGACTATGAGGAACCGAGGCCTGTCCCTGTACTTGGACAATCTCCAAGGATGCGAGGTCCATTTCCAGGACCTCCTCCTGGACCCCCTCCACCAACCGCCAGACAGTTGTCAGGATCAGGCATAAGAGCGCCTGGACCCCCACCTGGTCCACCACCAGTTAGTGCCAAGAGAATGTCAAGTCAAGAGTCCAGTGCTACTGCATTTGATGAACAGCAAGATACCCCTACGAGCCCTGAACCTTATAAAAGTTTTGATTCGATGCCAATAAGTAGTATACCTAGTTTAGTATCGCCCACAGCTCTTACCCCTTTGAAGCGGGTGAATTCCATACCAGAAACCTCATCACCATACCCAGAGGTTGCTGAAGTGAGACCTCTGAGATCTATTCTCAAACGACGCAAAACTACTCCTAATCCTGAGACACCATCTAAAGACAACTATTACTCTGAAGATTCGCAGATATCTGTCTTAGGTGCACAGCCTCATTCACTTTCACAGGACTTTTCCACAGATTCACCAATTCAGGTTCTAGGTTCCACGCCACCCGTTTCCCAAAGGTTTTCTCAAATGGATAACTTTGGATCAGACTCGAACATATCTGTAGTAGGTGCTGCAGGAGCTGCAGGGCAAACAGGAAACATCAGCCCAAGGTTCTCCCAAAGACCTCCCTTCCGTAGAGGAGGACCCAGATCACCGGAACATAGATCACCAGGACACAGCAGATACAACAGAAGCCCCAGTCGCGATCAGGAGTACAATGAAAGACCTATTATTCAGATGGACTATGGGCATGGTAAGCAGCAGCAGATAGACTACGGCCATGGAAAGCCAGGCGGGGACCAGGTGATGACCATTCAGACATTGGGTGGTGATCGTCCTTCCTTTCAGGATAAGTACCGTCTTGATCCTCTAGAATCAAGACATCGATATGAGCCTGAACCTATGAGACACTTTGAACATCAGTATCGCCCCGAGATACGACCGAGGGGGTACGGCCCCAGATCTCATGGGCAGTATAGACCAAGCTTTAGGGGCGGGTCTCCACAATATCGTCCCCAGTCATTCTATTATTGATGTAACATATCTGTAAGTGTATCTTTAACAATGATGTACAACTATACATTTATTGTATAGTATTTTTTGCCTATGTTTATAAAAGAACATGTATGTTTGATCAGTTTGTCATTTTTACACTCTTTATGACCACACCTAAATATACCTGTGCACACGACTTGGACATAAAACCAGGAATAAAAGTCATAATCACTTTAAGTTTGGTTAAGGTAAGTGCAATGTAAACTGTAATAGCGCTTTTTGGGATTTTGATTTATTTTTTCTTTCATGCAGAAAGGCTAATGCTTAAAATGTATTGAATTCATACGACAAGCCATACTTTCATTATTATTTTCATCATAAAAGATTTTTTGTTCATTTGACATTTGTGCGATTTTGGACATGCACTCTCTATATGTATACTCCATTCCCCCTCCGTTCTCCTTTTTGCACTTACATGTATGCCTCCCTTTTATATCTTATACATACCATAATTAATTGACAACTGTTGAGTACTGGTATGATAGAAATGAACATCTAGCGATGTTTGATACTGTAAGAAAGGGAGTGAATTTTGCCCACAAAATTGATTTTATATTTTGATCATTGCATTTGCATTAACCAGAATAATGACAAAGAGATGATAGAGTTTGTATTGTAATTATGAAATGTATTTTAATGTATGATTGCAAAGGAGTTGCAGCATTTATAGATTTTTTTATGAATATAATTCTGAAATTTGATGGTTTTATTCAAAGAGAAGAGTTTGATAGAGTTACAATTTTTTACTTTTGTTAGGTTTCAAGCGCCCAAAGGATAATGAAGATTTCAGCTGATTCTTTAAATTGTGTAAATAATTATTTTTGTATCATAAGGGGCTCTTAGTCATACACTCAGTCTTATTTGTGCATCATTTTCAATCAGTCGGGTTAGATGTAAGCTATGTTCTCGGATTTGATCGCTGGTGTTTTTTGCATTTGCATGAGATAAGAATTTTGTAAGATGACAAGATTTGGAGTTGAGTTAAGAATTTTGGCAAGATATTGGAAGGTATGTCAAGTGAAAAGGGAAATCAAGGAAATTCTGTCAGCTTTTAGTAAGATGGATGAATAACTTTCCCAGTGGATTAGAATATAGCATTGGCATTGATATCTTAACTCTTTACCTAGAGGAACTTTGGGGTCCCTGTATTAACTCTATATGGGTACGTGTGTTAGAGAACCTGGTAGCCATCTGGTTAAAGGCCATGTTACAAAAATACCTTTGTGTCACAATAAAGTAGGAAGTGCAGTGCGATCTTGTACATCTTTTCAAGTACAGTCAAACCTGCTATAGTGACGACCTGTCTACAAAGGCCACTTGTTGTGTTTCCCTTGGGTGGTCGCTATAGACAGGTTTGACTGTATATGATTTATTCTGAAAAGTAAAGGAATAGGAAAGCTATGTTATGAGTCAGCCAGGTATTACACACACCAATATTTTCAGATTTGTATTTGCATTGTGTCTGATCAAGTAATACAATGTTGTACAATGGGGGGGGGGGGGGNGGGGGGGGGGGGGCAATTTAGGCACTTTATTTTCAGGAGGTATAAAGTCACTTAATTCTGTGGTCTAGTCCAATTTCTTCTACCTATCTTGGTTCTACATACCGGTATTCTTAACTTAAGACGTTGAGACACACAATGTCAGCATCACATTTTCAAGTCGATCTCAATGCCCATGTCAAATATTGGTGGACGAAATGAAAGGATCCATAAGCTATTCACATGTATCAAATGAATGCATATCTTGATTTTAAAGCTGACGAATGGGAATTTCACCCCAAATAATGAGAAGTTACTTTTTTTGGCAAGCCTCAATGAGATTCTCCTTGCTCAGTCTTGTCAGAAATGTGATGCACTGAATGCCTTGGAGTGTGCATAATATTTGGGGTTCATAGCTTTAGGACCCTCTACCATACTAACAATTCAACCTGATATACATATATTGAGTGGAAGAAGGGTACCGGTAATTGTTTGGGCTGAATATGAAAAAGGTTCTTAATTGTTTTTTATTTGAGGTTGCAAATGTGTTATTCCTTTGTATGTCATTTGTGTAAAGATTACCCAGATGGTGAATACTGTACGCTTTTTGTGATTCTGATAGTTAACATTCTATTTTTGGTTGGTATAGATTCAAGAATCCATTGAATTGCTTCAAAGAAGTTCATGTATTGATATTCTTAAATGCATATGTAAAAAGGAAGATAGACACCTCCCCCACCCCCTCATTTTCTAGAGAAGATATCACTATAAGAAGCCCATAATGAAAATTGATTTGGAATTACTGCTAATTTATCATTTGTATGTTCATTGTGATGATACTGTATTATGCACAGCAGTATTTTTGGATGCACTTTTGTAAGCTGCACATTCAATCGATTTTTGAAAGTTATATGTAAATTTGGTATCAAAAGCTTTGTGGGACTTGAGGCTATGAATTCCCAAATGCTTACACCATAACAAAAATTGCGGCAGATGAACATAAACGCAGAGATGGATGGCATACTAAGAATCACCGGGTCGGTAAGATGAGTAACACGACCTCAACGAAATGTTGAGAGTAATGTTTGTGAAATAAACCCCTCATCTACAAATGCGTCATATTTCACGACCTGCTTTCTTGTCACGAAAGATCGTGTAAAATCAACCACCCAACAGGGCGCGATGTCCCAATGATTCGTAGTAAGCCGATATTCACTTCCCCCACTCTCCTTTCAAATCTTTAAGGTTTAAAAGTACAGTTTACATTGGGAAACTGAAGCATAAGATGGGAAACCTTCATAGTTGAGTTTTAAGATTGTGTCTGTGCTGTCCATGTATGATGTATATATTGCTCGCTCAAAGAAAAAAAAATTGTTGTTGCATACAAATCTTGTTTCCATCAGTAACACTTGTTGACTTGTCAGCCCTTGTGAAGGATCGATTTGACGACTGATGGTGTCTCCAATTTAACAAGGCTGAGAGTAACTTCATTTAAAGGTATAGACCAGTTCTGGTCATGCTATTACATTGTGAAAGAAACGTTGTGAAATTGATCAGAAAAGGATGATCATCTAGCATTCAAGTATTGGTGTGTACTGCAAGGTTCTGGAATCATAAAAATGATAAGAAATTCGGCCCAGTCTTGGTAAAGTTACAAGCACTGTACACAGAAAGATGTATATGGGACTTCGCGATATCTATCCAGGCCAGATCGATATGATAACTTATCAAATTTATTAATTAGTAGTCGGTTTCCAGGCAAAATTTGTATCATCACGTATTAGTCAAAACATATTCTTCCACATGATTGGTTATAAGAGCTTCCATTTCATTTTTTTGAGAGGGGGCGTTTCCAAAACTGGTCTATACCTTTAAATAGTAGTCCATCTTCTTGCAACAGTATAAACAAATCTGTGCAGAACGACCACTCAAGGGAAGCTAGACAGTCTTTGCAGGTACTGTTTCTACATGATTGCAGGTTCTCCTTGATACATATTCCAATAAGGAACACTTTGTCAAGGGAAAGAAAAGGTGTGGTCTCTGATGGACAGGTGTGTTTTCTGTACAGTTAGTTGCTTAATCAGGTTTCACTTTATCTGTAAAGTGCAGTGAGATTAATTAGAAAATGAGTGAGTGTGTGGAATGCTTGACTGCATGAGAGTGAACACAAACCCTGATTATAGGGACTTATTTATTATTTGAAGAGAATTTTGTAATGGGTTGCATCGAAGCCTTATTTTGCCATTTACGGGAGTGACATATTGCACTACATAGCACTACTACACTGTCAGATATCAATTTTAATAAGTGCAAATTTGGAAAGGGTGTAATGATGTGATAAGGGAGATGTTTGTTTTCATATCCCTGATGTGATTAACAACATAGCCGGCCGTCCAGATGTGATACTCTGCTGAATATGTTTCTTGGTTGGTGGGCAGAACATTTCCCTCGCAAATTTACTGATCCCTTGGAAAATAGAAGGAACATAAAAACTAGAGAGACTCAGAGAGTCTGATGAAGATGTACAATATACCTGATTTTTATTTAGATAGACAAAAAGAAACATGTACCAAATATGTGACGTTAGACAACACTGTTTTATTTGTAACACATTTAAAGAAATACAATCGCACTTATACAGACTTGATAATGTTAATGTAAATTCACATTACAATCTGTCAACAGAAAAGGACAATTTAAAAGCGGGAAGGGGCGGAAATGGTTGAGATTTGTCCCTATTTGTGATGCGTGGAATAGAAAAATAGAACATAAGCGATTATCATAATAAAGCATAGTTTTTTATTACTTTAACCACTTTGGAAGCTTTGATGACACAAAAATGATACAGAAAAGCCAGAGTATTTTGTATTTAGCTTAGAAACGAAGACCCCCCCCCCTCCTGTATTATGATAAAAATATGTTTTGTTTATCCAGGGTACCGGTAGTCCCACCAGTATTTTACTTTACCTAGATGGAGACCACCACACCGTCTTTTTTCTGTTAAATTGATCTGTTTCCTGAGGGCTTGAAAATGAAAATACTTTGTGACATTTATAATTAAAAGGAAAAAGGAAGATATGGGTAAGGTTTGAAACAAGCATTTCTTTCCTTCTCGCCATCCAAAGTCATCACTTGGGGAGACTCGTCTATCACTCGTAATTTCATTCTAAAAGTTCTATACAGACGATCATAATGACTGTCCCTTCCTGATAAAGCTTTATGGGGTATGAGCGATATGGAACTCTAGCGGAAACATTTTTGATATTTTCTGTGTTGAAGGTACGCGATTACGTAATCTCAGTCCGATGATCTGGTATGATTTTTAATTACTGAAAATAAGGAGGCTCAGCATCGAGTTTAATTAACAAAACAATGATATTGGACTACGCCGGGAAACAGATGATACATTCATATTTCGATTTCATCAATACCAAGTATAGAACAATCTCGACATAATGAGATTTTCAAAAAAAAAACATACTCTGTGACTGTGAAGTGGTATTCTCCGCTGGGCCTCTGTGAGCCTATTTTGAAAAAAATGTGCGATAGTAAATTATGCGTTATTGTCTTCGCATGAAGCATAATTATGTCTTAATTACTCGCTCAGATAGGACATGAAACGGGCCGAATGGAGCTCAGTAACTGTTGTGAGTATGGATTAAAATCGATTTCTCAATACTCGCTAAACAAACTATATAACATAAAATGAAATTTGATATGGGAGTATTATTTATCCACCTCGCATTCGTGTTATGGCGACAACCGAATACCTCTAAACAAGAAGATCGAGGGTTATGGAAAATTCTGTATACTCGTGAATAGGAGGGTTTCTCGATTTAGTTGATATGCTATAGAAAACGAGCGCTTCACATGAATGTTCAAAACGAGT
Source organism: Hemicentrotus pulcherrimus (assembly GCA_003118195.1). Taxonomy (NCBI): domain Eukaryota; kingdom Metazoa; phylum Echinodermata; class Echinoidea; order Camarodonta; family Strongylocentrotidae; genus Hemicentrotus; species Hemicentrotus pulcherrimus. The sequence goes on along the minus strand of BEXV01000062.1, from coordinate 456,553 downwards.
GATAAAAGCGAGATTGAGGCTGAGATCACTGACGTAGCGTAAGGCTGCGTCAGTGAGATGCGCCGTCTGACGCACCATGCGAGGTCGAGTGACATATCCTCCAAATATATATAAAAGGACATTGCACCTGTTACGATCAAGTTCTGGCGTATGGGCGTTATATTGCCTTCACAAGACTGATTAGCGTAATACAACGCTACCGATATGACGCACTTTGTTGTTCGAATAGTTGATGTTTGTAATTGAGATTACATAATTCCCGTTGCGTATGTGGACGTAAGGCTACTTCATCGAATGGCGCGGTCTTTGACACGCCGTGTTTGGATGAAAAGTGAATGCAAAGAAAGTGAACAATGTATCGAATTAACTGGCGCATAAACTAATTTATTTCACAGACTTGTTTGAATGGGTGTTGAACAACGAGCATAAATCATGAGATTCATTTTTACCATGAGCGTAAAGCGAGTTCATAATCAGAAAGAGGGAACCATGCGTCAAAATTTACTTGCGCGTGCACTAAGATACTTCACCGACTTATCAACTGCGGCTGTCTGCAACGAAATTCAAACATGGGTTTCATTTTAATCGTGACCGTATTGACTTCCGAAAGTCTCGAGGACCTAAACAGAATATATATTTATCTTTGGGGCCAAACGAAACAGATTTTTCTTTTTTTTTTCTCTCTCTCCTATAGGAATTGGCTTATATAATCGTAATTAGGATATATATATAAAATATTGTTAACTCTGTCTCTGAAATGTAGGATTGTGCTTGGCTTCTGCCAAAATGACTACGTAATAATAATAATAATAAAAGTCGAAAAAATGAATATCAAAATATGCAAGATGTATAATCAAAGAAAGTTCAATTTCTCCCGTCTTTTAGCTTTTTTCTATAAAGTTAATCAGATGAATTGTTCTCGGCCGATTGTCGGGCATAAAAAACTTCTGTGAACTTATGTTCTCAATATAAACACGACCGCAACTGCATGTTTTTTTGGAAACTGAACTCGAGGGCAGTTTCAATATCCTTGCGGCATGTCACATAGAAATCATGTTCGTATTATGTAATACGTCATTGTCATGTTTGCGTATAAGAGACGCACAAGGCTATTGACATTTTGATTTTTGTTTATGAAGTAGTTGCAATTGTGATACATAAAATCGCTGCATCTTGCCATTGTTTCACAAGGGAAACTTCTTACACATAACGGAAATACTTGACCATATAATCATGAAAGGAAATATTAACCATCGGGTAATAGGCTATTGTATCAGGCTACTGGTATGTTTTACTTTTTTTTAACAGTCACACTTATTCTTACCGTAATGATTTATGGCAGGCCTATAAATTATATACCATAACTGTTTTTATTTTTGTGAAAGTGATCGAATCAAATTGAGAGCTTTGGGAAATCGGGCAAAATATGGTGCGTGTTTCCTGGATGCTTTCCCGATAGGCGATAGGAGGAAAATTCAGTTTTTATGTTTTTAAAATCCACCTTTTTGATAGATATTTCGTCACCCCAAGGAAAAGAAAGGTAAAAATAGTATAATAGGGTATTACCCGGATAGGTTGGTAATTTATTTCAGATTTGTTCAATGTGGTCTTGTTAATATTCTGGCTCTGTCTGAATTTTGATTGTATCAATCATGTACCTTACTTTTTTTTCTCTCTTTATATAATTATGTCTTGTACCCTTTTTACCATCGGCATAAGTAACTCCACATATTCTGTGAAATTTATGTATTTCATGTGATATTTCATTTGAGGTTTTACTAGAAAATATTATGTGCTTACATAATAAATGTTCACCCCAATAACCCCCCCCCCCTCTCTCTCTCTCCCTCTCTCTCTATCTCCGAATGATATTACTTGTATTGTAGCACATTTATCTTCTCTAGATCTATATTGCATTATACATGTTTTGATGTACTGTTATTTCAAGTGTAAAATACAATAATTTTGAACCCAAACTATTTGAATATAACTTTCAAGGTGTTGAAAGAATAATTGTATCATAGTGTAAAGTATTTATACTGAAATATTTTTGTATTAAAAGGAATCGAACATCATTCGAATTGTATTAACGATTTTTTTTCTAATTTTGTTTTGCGTGGTTTGTCCGAGCTTTTTTTGCGTTTCATTAAAGACCTATATGAAAAGATTTGTACTTTTGATTGGATTCAAGTTTCAAGTTTTATTTCAAATCCATATAAAACACATGTTATGGAAGTATAAAATACAGATTATATAAAATATAGAGAACAGAGAACGCATACAAAAAGGAAACATAATCCTCTCTAAATTCTTTGGATTGAAATGAGGGACCAATCCAAAATTAGATTGAAAATCTCAATCTAATAGATTTATAAGTCCATCTTTTTCCCAATCTAAATATTGGATTGGTCCCCAACAGCAATCTTATAGACTGATTTCCAATCTAAGGAATTTAGAGAGTCTACAATACCAGAATTTATACAAAGTTAATCAAAAGAAATGAATTGGGTAAACTCCAAATAAAACCAGGAGGTACTGTCGAGGCAGTTCCTGTTAATAAGATATACATACAAGTTGCAACAATAATATTTCCTATGAAAGATTTATAATAATAATAACACTAATAATGGAGGGTCAAGAGGGATTAAGTAAAAATATATCGGTAACTTTAAAGATGACTTCGAATGATCGGAAGAAATTATAACAGTCATCTGCTTAAAAATAAATGGAAAGTTCCTTTCTACAAAATTTGAATTTTTGTTCCCAATTTATCTTTTAAATAGAAATTACATGTATGTTAACAGCAAATCGAAAAGGCTAGGTAATGGAAACGAAGCACTAAGCGCCGCCCAAAACAAGAAATCACAAAAAGACAGTCATATACGGGTAAAGCAATACAAAGTACAAACATTAAATATGGCCGGGAGGGGCCCGAGGAAACTTACGTAAATACAATATTATTGTATATACAAGCAAGCAGGCAAGAAAGAAAGAAAAATACTTAGCAAGGATAAAAGGTAGACGAAAAGAAAAATCGATATATAGAAAAGATAGAAAAAAATAATTAGTTAAACGAGATAGAGAGAGGGGAGGGGAGCAAAGACCAAGAGAGAAGGGGCTATATAGAAAGGAAGAGTGACAGATAGTTTCAGATGATAAAAGCAAAATAATATTGAGTTCTCTCTCTCTCTCTCTCTCTCTCTCTCTCTCTCTCTCTCTCTCTCCCTCTCTTTCTCTCTCTCCCTCTCTCTTCCCCTCTTTCCACAATACCCGCACATTTGCGTGATTTGTATTTTTATCTTCTTTGATCTCTTTCATTCGAGAGCACCCATCTATGCTTGGGAGCCAAATTTGTGTTGAATGTGACATTATTTTGAATAGCGCCATCTCCTACGTTTCTGGAATTTGCCAAGTTTTCCCCTTTTTGCGTGCAATTAATTAGGCTTGTGAAAGAATAGGCCTACATATAATGAATGAGGCCTTCAGAATAATGAAATGAAATGTAAGGTATCTCGATTTCATTCAACATNTCCCTCCCTTTCTTTTGTATGTAGACAAATACCCCCAAAAGGTTTAAATGGGTTAGTCAAAGAAAAAGCACAAAGTTTTTTTTGGCCTCAGGCTTTGATGATGATGATATAATAATGTGTCAAATGACATTATTCTTCCCAGTAGCCCGAAGTTCAAATTAAAGCACTAAAATCGCCCATTTTATGAAATATTGAGAAACTTGACAAGTCGAATTTTTAGTGGCATACAGAATGCGGACTTCCAAGCTTACTGAAAGATGATCATCAGTATATCAGTATATCATTTTTTTAAAATATATTATTGTTTATCATTCAAACCTTGGTGTCTGCTGCACCACGCTAATGGCGAGGCCAATACTAGGCAGAGACAGACCGGAGACAGAGAGGTGGAGGCGATAATTATCATCAGTGGGAGAATTATATTCAAATCGATCAAGCAAATAGGCTTCTTTTTTCATTTTTCCAAAGCACTACAAAATCGCCCATTCTATGAAATATTGAGAAACTTGACAAGTCAAATAATAATAGTAACATAAAGAATGCAGACTTCCAAGCGCACTGAACCATGATCCGATCATCATTTTTATCCAGGGTATGTTAGTTTCATATCCCTGGTTTATCATTAATTTGTAATATTTTATTTTGTAATCATTCAAACCTTTATGTCTGTTGCACCACGCGAACGGCGAAGCCAATTGTCAATGGGCAGAGGCAGAGAGATGGAGGCGATAATTGATCATTTGGGAGGATTATATTCAACTCCACCAAAATCCTTTTCAAGATCAAAGACGGGACAAGAGCTAGTGTGATATGATACCAGTCCGTCCATGCATGTATGCAACCTATACTGGTTGGTGGCTTATGAGAGTTTGGTGACGTAAGCAAGCTCATGCATGCCTCAACACTCTTGGTAAACATGGCGTTGCGCTTGGAGAGCCTCGGATATAATCGTTGGAGTTGATTACCGTTTTTGAAGTTATGATCATTCATTACCCGTTGGAATATAGTGATATTTAGTTGATGACTTCTAGTAAAGTGTATGAAAGCAGTCGATTGCATCGGGTAGCCGATAAAGAACGTGGAACTTTGTTGTCAAAGTTGAGCAAAGTTGTTCCGAAAGCGATGGGGTCGAGCAGAAGTTCTGGGCCCCGTAAGTTGGCCAGCGTGCTGGCGAGTTTGGTGATCGGTTTCGCCATGGCTACCTGGCTCCGGATGGTGTGGGTCCCGGCAGGAAATTCGTGCAACTCACCAAACTCTCAAAGAAACGATCCATTTCTCTCGACACCTGAACCGAATCACCCTTCGAAAAACCTTTTTATGGTCGGCGTTATGACGGCTGCCATTTTCTTAGAGACTCGAGCTGTGGCTGTGAACAGGACTTGGGCGCAGACGATTCCAGGGCAAGTTGCCTTTTTCTCGAGTGGGGCATCCAATGTTCCGCCAGAATGGAATCTTCCTGTCATAAGTTTACCTGGTGTAACAGATGCTTACCCACCTCAGAAAAAATCATTCATGATGTTGAAATACATGCATGACAATTTCATAGACAAATACGAGTGGTTTATGAGAGCAGACGACGACGTCTACCTTCGAGGCGATCGCATGGAAACTTTCTTGCGATCGTTGAACAGCAGTCATACTTATTTCATAGGGCAAGCTGGGCGAGGGAAAGTGGAGGAGTTGGGGCTATTACATTTGGAATCTGATGATAATTTCTGCATGGGAGGAACTGGGATGGTGTTCAGTCGTGCTACCCTTCGGAAAATGATACCTCATGTCAGCTACTGCCTCAAGAATTTGTGGAGCACTCATGAAGATGTCGAAGTCGGACGATGTATCAAGAAGTTTGCTGGCATTGATTGTACTTGGTCTTATGAGGTAAGATAGAAATCGATGATGAGGAGGAGGATGATGATGAGCGGAGGAAGAAGAAGAATAAGAATGATGATGATAGAGGAAGAAGAAGCTGATTTTTGATGATGATGATATTGAAAATGATTATTACATTTTAAAATAAATTGCAACCTTTCTTTTAATTCATTTCAGAAAAGTGTTCATTTAAAAATCTTTTTGGTTAAAATGATATACCGTTAAACATAAACTTACATGTAGTATCAGCAATAAATTGCAATGCGTCTTGATGTTTGAATAGTTAATAGACTATTGATTTGGAAAACGAGTGAAGTGTTAGAGCAGACAAGTTTGATAACTTAAGGTCAATCCCACCCCTGTTTAAATAAGTTCATTTTGATGAAAACAGAAAACCATGAGAAAAAAGAATGGCGAAAGTTGAAATACATGTAAATGAGACCAATAAAAGGAGAGTTATGAATGTTTGAAATATGAGATTAGTAAGTCTTTGCGTATCTTAAATTGGCAGTTTGGTCAGTGTATTTTGACTGGTTGTGGATAATCTCTTGTTCGTTGGGTACTAAAGTATCATTAATTTCTGTTTTTCTGCAAAGTGCCTTCATCCTTGGAGAGCTACTCAAAAAATATTATGGATAGCATATTTTTATAGGTCCTCTAAAGAGAAAAATACCTCCTGAGTCATACATTTTTGAAAAATGATTTTTCTTGCTGGTGTGTTGGATAAAATGAGAAAGTCTTTGTCTGCCACTTCATCACAGTGACATTACTGATTCAGCCAATTTGAAGAGCCCATACCTATACAGTAGATGGTGATTACCACTTTCACAAATTCATAACTTTCTCATTGTCTGATTTCATTCAACCTTTCACCAGTCTACTTCTCTGATTTTTCTGCTTTCCTCTAGAGTAGTTTGCTATAATGGTTAGATTTCTCTTCAACTTTGACAAAGGTGTTTCTGAATCTGATTGTGATGCTCAGATTACTGAGCTTAAAGATTACTTTAAAACTTGTAACCTACATGTAACAAGTACTTTGCCAATTGATTACATTGTCTTCATTTTTTATCAATAAGTTCAATAACACATACAGTACATGTAAGATTTCCATGATCAAGTTCCTGAGGTCAGTTACATGCTCTAGTGGCTACTAATAAGAAAATTGAAAAATTTCAACTTTAAGCACTTTGCCTATTGATTACATATTTTTTTCACTTTTTACAAGTTATAAATAACACAGACAAAAATTAAAATAAACAAGACATGTACAGGGAAATGACATTGTTCCAGGAACTTTAAATAAAGTTAAGATGGTATTCAAAAATATCTCTCTCTGTAATCAGATATTTGAACTAATATTATTTTGACTTTACACTCAAATTTACTTACCCTGTAAGACTTTTTGATACAAGCAACAACAGGTTGTGTTAATAGGATAAGGTACATGTACTACATGTATCAGATTCACAAAGTGAGTAGATTAGACTGATCAATCATAAAGTTATTTTTCGAGGAATTCTAATTTATACTTGTCAATCAATGAACCTTATCAAGGATACAGCAGTCTTGGCTTTTTGAAATGCATCGGTATGTACAGTGTACGTTTAGAAATGTTTGTCTGGGTAGCCTACTCTGCAACTAAACCCCTCCCCGACACGCCCTAAGAAAGAATGATGGAATCATATGAAACGTACAAAGTGAATATGTAACCAATTACACACTATCAAATTCCTTTTTTTCATCTGCTGAGAACGGGCTGCGATTTATGTAAAATCATATAAGTTTGTCTATTTCCCATAATGTTTAGTTTCTATGATAATATACATTTAAATACAAAAGTGGACAAATGTTTGTATAATCGAACAACTGCAAGAATAATATATTTTCAAAATATAATCAAAATACAAACTCATAGTTAATGCCCTTTTGGCTCTTATTGTCAGCAGAAGATTTTATACATTAATGGCAAATATGAAAAGATTTATAGAACACGTTCATGTTTTTATTCTACACAATCAATCTTCCAAATGTAGACAAAACTGTGCTTACATCATGATGTAGGCCTGCAAAATATCAAACCACACAGTCAGCACACTTTCAGAAACCTGGGATGCAAGTTTCTAATTTATCTTATCTTTGCTGTGATTGCATAATATTTCCTCTGACAACTCACTGTCCAGTTTTAGTGATGCTCATCAAACCTTTTAGTAGTTGTTACTGTTTTCACAAGACCACAAATTATTGCATGCCCTGTTTACTTGTCTGCTGACCAGATACTAAATTGTGATAAACAAGGTCATCTGAAAGCTATTTTTTCTCCCTACACATGTAGATGAGAGTTGAGGTTAATACATGTATCTAATTATAAATTGTGGCATTCTGCAGGCTTGCATTTTTACATTTGTATTATGGATCTGCTTTTAATAATGTGCCCGTTTTTTTTTTTTTTTAATGACTCCCAAGAGCATTATTTGTCTTCAAGTACAATTATTCATGTACATGTACATGTACATGTATGTAACATCTACATTTGTATGTGTGTACATGCAGTTCTAAAATATATTGGCCTCCAGTCCTTAAGTTTTAATATTGTTTTCAATGACTGGAAAAGGTGTACATGTATTTTATTGGATTTGTTTGACATAATGTTCATCTGATAACATTAGGAACATTGTCTTCCTGCATCCTAATGCTATACATGTACATGTAAGTGGGTGTATGAAGTTGTTTGATTTATTGTTAAGGAAGTTTGGGTTTCCTGTAAAATCTGGTAGTAATAAAAACACTGCTGAATAAATACATGTAGCTTGATTGAGGACAGTGCATTCACTTACATGTATATTGCATAAATTATTATGTTTTTTTTCATGGAAATGTACATGTACAATGTACATAAACATGTAGGTGTACTTAAAAGACTACAGAGAGTTTTGTATGGACTTACAGTATAACACACATGTACATAATGTATGTCTTTTGTGGTTATTCGAATCACAGTAATTGTCTTAAAAAGCACTTATGAAGTGAAAACATATAAGTGGTTGAATTTAATTACAAGTTCTGTCAGAAATTTAGCTTTTTTTTCAAGATTCAGCTTCTAGAGTATTATGGAAATAGTGACTTTAAGGCCATAGATAGTTGTTTGTTCCTCTATATAACATTGTGGGGTAAAATCATAAAATTAAAGTAACTGGCTATACAAATGTATGGGCCTATCTCACATGTTTAAGTCTAAGATAATGTTTTTAAATCATGCATTTGCCTTTCTCTTTATCTTGCTGCCCACAACACTTTTAATTTTTCAAGCCAACTTTGCATCTGAATCGCAGCTTCCACGTGGCAGCCAACATGTGGAGGGGGGGGGGGAATAAAATACCATCAGTATACATACATGTAGTATACATAAACCGACACATGCTGGCTACTGTTTATGCATGTATTACAAAATTACTTAGTTACTGAATTGTGCTGGTACCTTCAAATAGTTGATAGTACTTGATACTACCATTAAGTTGGAGACATTTTCTGGAAAAGTGTCAGTAGGCCCTTTAATGTCTTAAAACTACCTGTACAATTATTAAATGTTCGCCCTTTGATAGTAAGTTCGCCCTGTTATGTAAGTGCCATTGTTCCTTTCATAAGTGGTTACAATGTACAGGACAATGAGAACTGTGACAGTCTGGAGTAAATCCTTCAGGAAATCTCTAGAAATGTGCCTTCCTTTGAGATGAATCTGCTTTTCTAACTTATAGTGGTTAGTGTGTGTGTACAGTACTAGTCTGCATTCATTGTACTAAACAAGGAGATAGACTTGTTCTTTATTCATGTTTGCACAGATTTAGTATTTATGTCAGTCCCAACCCATTTTGGACCCTACCCCTACCCCCTTTATTAATCCACCCAATTCTTCATTTAATTAGCTCAATCCATGGAGGTCCATGGCTCAACTTGGCCAAACTACACATTCTGTATCCAGTAGGTTTCTAGATCCCAATTTTGTCTTGAAGAATGATTGTTGTAGCAGAGTTTACTGTGCTTACAAAGACCATGGACAAAGACTCAGAACTGTCTAGTGTCAGGTAGCAACTTTCTGCCTTGACAAAACACCTACTGTCATTGCCTACTGTACATGTAGACTACACAGAAATTATCTTTACACATACTGTATAATGTACGGTGTAGATCTACACATATACAGAAATGCGTGCATGTAATTGAATAGATTATTGTTATCCTTGAAATCTGTGCATTGGACTTTATGATTGGTCAGTGCTATAAACACTTGTTTGGGTGCAACCATACATGTGTAGCCTACTAATTTTCTATGACACACCATACCCATTATAGTGAATGTTGTAGAATCTCTCTTGCCTCTTGTAACTATGTGATAATTGGCAAATCTTTAGAAATCAAGTTGAAATGATGGGAGTCACAATTGCTAAACAAAGAAATTCATGTTGAGCAAAGATTTAAAGATAAGCAACTGATAGTGATACAGGTAATTTTGGAATGATTCTATCAGGCCACTACTATAATCATCAACAAAATGATTTCATCTTATACTGTACGTACATGTACATGTAGTGGAAGATCTCATCCCAGCCTTACATGGACATTCTTATTTTTGTGCCCCCCCCCCCAAGTCCCAACCTCTTGGAATAACCCAACTACTGTAGATAATAATTCATTTTTTGTGCAAGGCCTTCAATCATCTCATTTTGTTTGTAACGAATAGCACAAAGCTATTAAATTTGAAGCAACACATGTTTTTGTCTTTGGTCTCCATGGCATCATGTACCATTCTTGACACACATGCTATATGAGGTAAAGGGAAGTGAAGAGAGAAGTCAGGAAGTCGCTCAAAGGGTCAATAGAATAGGCAGAAGAGCCCTGCAATCTAATATCACTCTGTGTACTCTACATGTACATGTACATGAAGACTCATGTGTTACTCTGTATCTTTTACAATGACCGTTTGTGCTGAGTGATCAACACATCGGAAGATTGTGTTTTTATTGACTCTCTGGATTATATGAATGCACCATACAGGTGTATTGAGATCTTTATAACAACCTTCAACAAATATCAGTTGAAGGAAAAAATAAGTATGCATATATATTTATTGTAAAAAAAAATGTAATGTTTATGATTGAATATGAGAATACCTGAATTGGGCCTCAATAATTTAAAATGCTTGAAAAGATTTCAGATATTCAGTTGAAGCCGTTTTCATTGCCCATTAGTACAACATTACAAATGTATCGTGCAGGTTGAATATTTTTTTTGCCAGCTATAAATCCAAGAATTACACACTTGCAATCACCTGTTTCGATCATCACCTATTGTCTTTTCATGTTTTTCTGTTTTGAAATACATGTACGGCAAGGTTGAGGAACCACATTAGTTTTTTACATTTTGTGTACTGTATTTGCTTTAATTTAGTAATGTATTTATTTTTCATTTTGTTTATCTTTCTTGTTTTTTTAAAATATTTTTTGTTTGTTTTTGGGGGGGGGGGGGGGGGTAGAGGAGGTGCACTTGGGTCTGGTCCTCTTCTGCTGTTGAATCCTGCTGATTTATATGCCTATAATACATAAAGACCCATCTTTTCAAACCTTACTGTATGGAGATAAATCTTTAAATCTGATCAAAGATCATCATGGATTGAAGTGACTTTACTAATATTAGTGCTTGCATTTGAAATATGCTGTCCAAAGCAGTGTCCACAGAACAGTTGATGATGTCTATCAACACAGTTGGCATAGCTGGCATGCCTTCATGAAACCCAGCCGATGGAAGGATGGATGAGATGCTGGTGTATTTAATACCAATGAAGGTAGCTGATGTTGTGCTCATGTACATTTGAGCTTCAGCCTATAATCCTCCCCTTGAACCAAAGCCACAGAACATTGGTCAGGCCTTCGATGGAAGATCGGAAGATCGGTACTTGAGCAGACATCTGGGAATGTGATCGTTGGGGTTGGCTTTTAAGAGTTAAGGTCCATGACAGTGCAAGTGCTAACCTCTTTGACCTTTTGACATAACATGCCTTCTTCTTCTTCTTCTTCCTCATCATCCTACAGTCTGAGCTCTCAATAATCTTCTTCTACAGTACAAGCTGGAAAGCCCATTGAAACATGAAATCCACTAAGGAAGGAAACTTGTACACCATCATGCAGGCCCTACATGTACAATGTACAGTATTGCATATTACTTTCAGTGATCTTGTGCAGACAAGTGTCCTGTAACTTACATTACCTGTCTTTCTTGATGCTTACAGAACAAACTGAAGAAAAGTTGTTTGACAAAAGTTTGAACAAATTCTCATTGAGTATTTTCAATTGATATTACAAGGTAATTTCATTTAGACCTAATTACATGTAAGTTCCACACAAAGTATGTTTAGAGGCAGATTGTCTCATCACAAATAAATATGTTTATTAAAGATGTTGTGCCAGAGACATACATGTATCAAACTTTGATATGATGTGTCATTTTATATATTTGGGATATTATGGGTACAAGTACTGTGAGCTGTAGGAATTTTCCTTTCATGCTGGTGTCATTAAAGTGAAATCAGACATTTCAATTATACTTCAAGGCCTATTTTGGAGGACATCTGTATTTTTTTCATTTTTTTCACAACTTTCAAAGGCAATAGTTTAAATGATACTGTTCATGTACATTGTTAGTTTTTAATGATGGTTATTTTGTTAATTTGACATATTTTAGCCCAGGTACATGTACACATGGTATACATGTACATGTACATGTAGAAGAGGTCAACCTTGACGGCCCAGTGCTGTTTCATTCATCATCAAAAGCAGATAACGATTTAATTTTAACCTATCACCTGCCTTTTGGCTCTGCGTTTGTCCACTTACTGTGCTCTTTTTCCCTCACACACCACCTCCTCCTTACCTCCAATAATTATTGGCTAATCTATTTTTAATGACAAAGTCAATAATTCCTTTAGTCGTCATGGCTACAGGTGTACTCTGAAACCTCTGGTCAGCGATTCCTTCTCGGGATAAAATACAAATACAAAGTACCGGTATGCATTTATCTGCTTTAATTAAAGGGATACTGAACTGATTAAGTTCATCTCATGGTCAACTTGCCAACAGTACATACATTGTACATGTACATGTACTTGTACATGTAACTCATTACCTGATTCTGCTTCTCATTGGACTCGATGCAAGAAATAACAGTTACAGGACCATACTGTTACAGCTGACCTGAGATGGCACTAAAGGGGAGTTTTGCGGCAGTGCTTCTACTACAGGTTGACTTTATAAAAGCTTTCATGCCTAAATACTAAATATCGATAAGCACCATTGGTGTGAGTACAACACTGCTCTATAAAGAGGAGTTTGTACTGAACATTCATCGGAAGGCGATTTTTTACCATAAGATTTTTTTTATTGGAGAGCTTGCTTATTTATATGCTTGGCACGTTTTACATGTACATTGTACAAGCTACCTGTTCACTTGAATGAAGATAAGCTGTAACTTCTGATTTTTTTTGTTGCAATGTTATGAATTTCTCATGTTGTTCATAAATTTTTTTTTTTCTTTCTTTTTTTCCTTAGTTTTTTTTTTCTTCTCTCTTCTTTTTTTTTCTTTTTCAGAATGACTTTTGTTATACACCTGTAGTCACATGAATATTGTCAGAAGTATTGTCTGTAAATAAAGTACGTCTACAGATAAATAAATGATTTTTTTCTGTCAAGTCTCCCTTTTTTGGCAAAGGATTTTAAATAGTTTTCTCATCATCCTGGAAAATTAATAGTGTTTCTAAAATCTACAATATAAGTTCTGACAGATTTTCAAACAAAAATACTTTGAACTGAAGCAATGCAAAAACTTGGGTACAAATTACAGACAAGCAAAATTGGTTGATAGCACGGCTGACATGAACAGCATGACGTGTCCCTATGTTTAGGCCTAATTTGATGCAAGTTTTCCTGTTACCCACCCATACAGTCAGAGATAGCAATGAAGGTAGTGCAAATGATTGGACTTCCTTGATTGCTCTGCCGTGGCTTTGGATTTGGCTTGCAAGGGAAAACTTGGCTCTAACTAGTAGTCTGTTCAGACTTGAGAGCATGGGAAATTTATACCTGATATCTTTGAAAAATCTTTGCGTAAAGAATAATAATTATATAGCAAAATAGTGTAAAGACTAGAGAACATTATATACATGTACAGGAGCTAGTTTTACAGCTGACCAACTATCAGTGCGTGCTCACATTTATCCCTACCAAGTTGTAAGATTTTCGTTCAAAACGATTGATGCTCGAACATGCTTTTCATTATACGATGTTCAGAGTTTTTCAGAAGTAGAATATATCATACATGTGTAGCTACTCATACATGTATAGTCTGAATGGGGGTTAGGGGTACAGACGAGAATCATCATAGCATGTGATTTGAGTCAAAGGGGAAGAAGATGTGGCATTCCATATGGCAAGTATCAAGATATTGGAAGTGGAGAAAAATATATTTGAAAAATTTGAATCCACTTTCGAGCATGAATATTGTATCCTACCCTGTGTTTAGAGTCTCAGAGCACCATCAAGATTCATCATAAAGCTACCGGTATACAAGTTCTTTTGTGTAACTCGCCATCTTATCTTAATTGATACTGGTGACAACTCTCATATTCCTCCCACAACCATTCACAAGTCACACTAATACATACTGGGTCTTAGATGGGGTTCAAGTTCATGGTGTTTATTAGCATTGTATCCAACTGTCTATTTCTGTCTTGCCAGGTTACATACATGTACGTGTACATGTACGTGAACATCTGTGTTATGAAAAAGAAAAGAAACGAAACTGTGCTCTCATGAAGCTGTCTTTAGAGATTATTGTATCAGGGCAGATGATACATATAATAGAAGTGTGCTAAGGAAAAATGTTCAGTTGTTTTGTTTTTCTGTACATTGTGCACTTCACTTTTTAGCCAGCATCTTCTGTCCACTATTGAAACATGATCATCACCTGTTTTCCCCCCTCCTTTTTACTCAAGGGGGAGGGGGGGGGTTCTGTTTTTTTTGTGCTCACTATCACCCTTGAGTATTAGAATATGTTGAAGCAGTGATGTTAATGTACACGTAGGCTTCCATGTATCCTGAGATAACAATTGCAGACAGAAAACCTCACTTTTCTCCAAATTTCGAGACATTGTCGCCACTCATGTTCAATCCAATCATAGAAATAGTTATGCCACAGCAGGAAACTCCATATATGGAACCAGGGGCCAAGCAGAGTTTGATGTGCATAATGTGCTTTATTTATTTCTTCAAACCAAAAACAGGAAATGGGGATTTGGTATATGCTGTCAACAGTAGCATATACGGCTCAATGCTACATATTTAGGTGTGGATTGATCCATAGGAAACGTTCTGTTTCTGTAGACTTGATGAACTTCCCAGAGGTGTGGAGGTGTATGGTTGTGGTATATTCTTGGCCACATAGCGGTTTCCTTTTGTTTTTTCTTGCAAGGGCATTTACTCGACCCCTCCCCCCCCCCAACAACTTAGACTACCAAACTATCCAAAAACCATATCCATACAAAATAAGTAGATTTTTTCCCCCCTAGTCAAACCATTATAAAGAAACATTGTGTAATGAAATATATAGCGAAACGACTGTTTGAGCATCACTTTGATTGAACTTTGATTGAAAAATGGCTGAAGAAAAAGAGAAAAAAAAGTGTGTTGACTCACCACTCGGAAACTAAAACAACACTCAAGTTTGTCTGTCATCTTGATTTGAAATTAATCTTTCTGATTTATCTCAATATGTAGTTTATAATAATAATTCCTCCAATTTTCTTCTATCACATGGTGTACCACAAGGTCCTATCCTAGGTCCTCTACTGTTTTTTTAAATTTACATTAATGATCTTACACATTCAGCTGCACCTCGCAGTTAAATGAAAGGCCTTCCCACGTGGGTTTTTAAACACGGACCCGGCAAAAAAAAAGAGGGGTGCAGTTTATACACGAGGGCGGTTTATACAACGTTAATTACTGTATTGTCCATGCTTTTTATCAATAAAGTAGAAGCTTCCAAATAGTTCTTTGTTCATAATTAGATGAACCTTGTCAGTGATTTCCATTGTATATGTAGTTGCCCTTTGTGGTACGGTAATCTTAAGATGGAGAGTGTGTTATGCATGATGGCTATCTTCCCCCCTGTCCACACACAACATTTTCTGTGATTAGGCGTGATTAGCTATACCGTTTCGCGATAGTTTTACGATGAAATATGTGTGTGTGAACGCTCACTAACGATATGCGTATAACAAAACTACATGTAGTCTAACGAAACGCAGGTTTGGGCATCGTTTCGAACTGAAACTCAATAAAGAATCACGCCTAATCACGGAAATTTTGTGTGTGGACGGAACTAGTCTAACTAGTGTAACTAACTGGGCAGGGCTTAACGTGACCTCGCGCGAAAGGAAACCTGAACTCTCATCTCCGCTTCCATTTCATGACCGCAGGACATTTCGCTGAAGAGTTTCAGGATTAATTTCTTCTGTGTGTGGACATCCTGGAATTTAAATGATGATTATTTATACGACGTTTCTTGTGTCTGGACACCCTGAAATTTAAATAATGATTCTTTATACAACGTTTTGTTAAAGAGTTTCGCGATAAATTGTTTTGTGTGTGGACACGCTGTTCTTACAGGGAATGTCTCTGCTTTGGGCTCTGCATTGGATCGTAAAGAAAGACCGAAGATAAAACCCCACAAATAACAGTGCATTGTATAATAGGATGGTTACATGATTTGAGAGAACTTCTCCCATCATCAGAAAAATATAGGCCTAAAAAGTTGTAAACCCCATCGCCTATAAATCACATACATGTACATGAACGCCTTTAGAGAGAATCAGTAATAATGAGGGTATTTTTTTTCCTTTGGAAGAGCCCTGTGTAAAGTCTAGATGTCATTGATCCAGATATAGGCCTTACAGTATTTATGGTTGTGTTTCTCCATATTTTCGTCATTATTTGGTAGAGATGGTAACTTTCAAAGGAGGCGCTGAAAAGTTAGATTTCAGTTCCAAATTCTGATGGCATTACAGATTGAATCCCAAAACCACACACTTGTTAGCGTGTCGTTTTTTTCCTCTATTAAATGGTCAATTAAGTTTGAATAATGAAGTTGAAACGTTTTCTTCCACAAATCTACAGAATATCACGTTTTGTATACAATAAAGGCTGCCCTTTCTTGTTAACTAATGATCTGCAATTATGGGTTATTGTACTCTATTGAATCGTTTATTAATGCTCCGAGCGTGATGCTTGACAATGAAACATCACAAAGTCATTGTATGTCATGATGATGTACTGTATATGTAACCCTGTAAGTTGGGGCTTTGATTATCCTCTTGTCGATGCCCTCGCGCTGTTGGAGTCTCTAAATTCTGGCGAGCGAAGTCGAAACCGAGGTGCTCGCAAGCGCCTCGGTTTCTCTGACTCGCTTCGCTCGCCAGAATTTAGAGACTCCAACAGCGCGAGGGCATCGACAAGAGGCTAGGCTTTGATCGGATCGGAAGATCGGAGCGACACTCTCGCACCACTGATCGGTATCTGCACTAAATATCAACAAACATGGTCTACAAAACCTCCAAATAACAAATAATTCCAGCTATGCATCTTTAAAGCATTTGATAGCACAAAACTTGACAATTTTCGGCATTAAAAAAAAAAAAAAAAATATTGATTCGCGATCAGAATTGATCTCACCTGATCAGCCAACGATTGGCCAATGATCGGTTAAAGGCTTAAAGCCCAAGTCCACTCCAAAAATAACTTACTTTCAATAGAACCAGAAAAATCAGACAAACCAATCAAAAAAAGTTTGACCAAAATCGGATAACTAATAAGAAAGTTATGAATTCTTAATGACATGAAAACTTTGAAAATCACTACACAAATTTGCAACTCACTCATGAGTCTGTGTGTGTATTTGGGTTTTTACAGACGTGTATCAATCAGATCAATCCGACTTTTAACGTCACCATCCGAAAGACGTGACTCAGTTTCGAACTTGCGTCCTTGGCTGAATCAGTTTGTAACTTCCACTGTTAGCTGGATTACAGGCGCACGCCACAACGC
>BEXV01000062.1:409585-431495 GCA_003118195.1 Hemicentrotus pulcherrimus | reverse complement strand
CCCCCCCCCCCCCCCCCCACAACAAAATCTCACTTTGATTTCTAAAAAGGTAGAAAGAAACCGTAGTAGGGTAATTGGCAGGAAAAAAGTGCATTTTTGCTTTCCAGGTCAGCTACATGTACGTGTGCATGTACAGGTGAAAGATTGTAGAACTTGTTCAAACTTTTTTTTTTGCAAGTCAATCAAGGTCATTCGGGTAGCAGTAATGTTTTTACATGTATGTTGATGTTAATGTTTATTGTGCAGTATGCATGTACTTTGCTGACAAAGGCCCTTTTCTTTTCCGAAACATGTGCATGCATTCATGGTGCTAGTATAATCAATCGCATGATCGAAGCCTTTGAATTTCTAAAAGAAACATATGGAAGAAGTCTTTCCCACACAATTACCCTGGATAAATGATTTATTTGTACCTGAGTAGATGGGTGTGAGTAACCATAGACCTGGTTTTATTCATACTAATGATATTACTAATAGTGAATTATTGGAAAAGAGCAGGTTGATAGGGGACCTCGTAGTGTGCAGAATGAAACTGTCCAGGGCCAGACGAGATTGAGGAGAGAAAGTTCACAATGGGTTCATGATTAGCTGTAATCAGTTAACCTGTTGAGTACCAGATTCTCTCATTCCCATATGTTTAATACATGATCTGACCCGCTCCTTTAGGCAGTGGGTTATAATGGTAGATGAATCCCCATAATGGGCAAAAGTGCCACCTCTCGTAATTTAGTTTGGAGGACTTTAATGGTTTGAAAATGACTGTGGTGAAAACGAGGTGGGGAAAGAATTCCTTTCACTGCAGTCCTATTGCCAAGCCGACTCACGACTGACTCAAGACCGACCGCTTTTTGGCTGTTTTGGGTTTCAAATTCAGAGAAAAAAATACATGGGGGCTCAGGGCAAATTAGCCCCCGAAATGCCAAAAAGAGCCCCTGAAAGTCACAAAAGAGCCCCCCTAAATTGCATAGAGTTAAATGCAACACACAAAAAAGAGTGTTATTTTCATGCAAGCAAGTTTGAAAAGTAGCCCCCCCCAAAAAAAATGTTCAAGTATTTTTTCCCCTGGTCAGTCTGGTGTCAGTCTCCTTGTTGTGACTGGGTATTTAAGGGTAGATAGGAACAAATCCCCTCTGCATCTCTCTATTTTTNGACACCCGAAGTCAAAACTTTCATCAGAGGGAGCACGCTTTAATACAGAACCTGATATTTCAATCTAGACCCTCTGTGAAAACTGTGTTGAACTCTGCCTTTAAACAAAATTATCCTAGGATATACTGTACTATAGCAGCCCTAACTGTTTCCCATTGCAATGTGTAACCGCTCTTGTAGTTCTGGTGAACCCAGACTGGCTGTGGTCAAATTAGTGCCCATCGGCTCATTAACTTGGTTTTCAAGAAAATTAGCGAGTGAACTTCCTTTGACAGTCATACTTGCGCTTGAATTGTATATTATGGATACTACCACAAATGATTAGAGTAATTATCTAAGGTGTGATTCATGGTCAGGCCTTTGCACCTGAACCCCTGTTACACCGAGGATAGCGAGGTGTAATCAGAAAAGCAAGTATTTGACCCGTTCTGTCTCAGACCACATCCTGATGTGATATGAGGCCAGCCATAGACCTGGACCCGAGAGGTGTAAATGGACAATGGGCTAGGCTAGCCGGGGAAAACCATGAACATTAAGCACATGCAATGGGGGTGTTTCTTTTTCAAGAAGAGTGCCACAACATCCCTATTCAGTAGAGCGTACAGGTATATGTACTGTAGCTAGATCATACCCTGAATAGAGTCAGGGACTGCCAGGCACCAACTTTTTATACCTTGGTGTAAATGGGTATTAAAACTAAGGGGCACTCATTGGGCCACCATATTGGGCCAAGTCTGAGGCTGGCCTTTACAACTAGACCCTGTTTCATAAAACTTGTTCGCAATGATTGTTTGAAGCTACTGAAATCATTGTATTACTGGCTGTAAGCAAATGTGTCAAGGAATAGTGGCAGTTGTTATTGATAGCAGATTTAATGAAACAGGGCCGAGGGGTCTAGTTCTATTATTACACCTGTTTCACTGAGCATCCTTTCTATTTATATCCCAAACATGCAAATATGTAGCCTTTTCAGAGCAGCAAAAGTGGATAATATTCTCTTGTGGAAACAGGAAATTTTATGTGTTTTCAATAAAAATAAATATTTTATCACCAAACTTTACCAAAGTGCTTTACCAAAATATGATAATACATAGTCCTTATTGTTGTCTGTTCAGAGCCAGAAGGGTGTTAACTCTGTGTTATCGTATATGGTCTGTATTCTTTTAATACTTAAAGTAACCCAACCTGTACATGTACATGTAGAATACGTTTTAAACAAAAGAAGACTTAGACCATAGTAGAATACAGACCAAGCATTTATCGCCCTTCTTGCTCTAAACAGACCATGTATTTTCTTCCTTTATTTCTTTCTTCTAATCCCAGGTCCCATTTAATGATTGCATGAAAGTGGCTGCACTTGAATCACAGTCATCTTGATCAAGGGCATGAATTTCAGACAAATTTCATTAGTTTTTCACTGCAGCGATTCATTGTGTTTCTAAATGCAAGAGCAGGCATGAAATGCAGATGATGTGTATTGGTATTTTTCAAAACTAAAATTACTTGTACTTTAATATCAGAAGTTTTTTTAATTAAACAACTGTATATAATACATATGAATAGTCAATGGAGGCCTGCATGTACTTGTAGGCTACTAGGAACTACAGAAAACAAGTGCAGATGTTTTGATTAGGTCCTATCTCCTTTTTTTCTTGGAACAGACTCAGGCCAGAAATACTGTCTGGAATCGGAATGACCTTCCGCATTTATCTCTCTTGTTACTGATAGCCCAGAGCATCACTTGCTTTTATACATGGCACATGCACTTGATAGAGACAGGGTCAAAGGTCAAATAAATCAGAGCAGTTTAAAAGAAGATTTTGAGACTCTTGCTGCCCTAGGCATGATCAAATGATAGACGAAAGAGGTTAAAGTATAAGTTTAGTTCTGGTCATGCGATTGCATCGTGAAAGAAACTGTATGGAAGTGAATTGACAAGGTTTATCATGTAGCACATCACTATAGATTATAGAATCATCAAAATGATACAAAATTTGCCTAGTTTTGTTACAGTCACATTGTACTGAACACAAAAAGGTGTATCTGGGATTACACAAACATGTGGCATGAAACTGTGGTCTACTTTAGCCATTACCTGTCATATTCCGAATATAGGGACACTCGATGAGCCATTATTTTCAAGGGACACTTCTTTTTGACGATACACTTTCACACCAACTTTTAAAAAGAATGAAAAAATTCATAAATGTTGTTTTGACCTTTCCCAGAACTCAACCTTCTCTTTAAGATTGAGGCAGAGAAATCAGACTTGATTTAAGTTGTCAGTTCCAGATTCCTTTGACATGTGTGTGAGCAACCAACACCCCGGCTTTCATAAGTATTCATTTGTGACGTCTGGGCTTGGATCTCGTGTCTTTGCCCTGTACTTCCCCCATAGATTTTGAGCTCCAGATGAATGCTCTCCCGAGATCCCTACATGTATATCGCACCACTCAGACTGAGGGATTGCACCTCTCAGATCTACAGAGTTGAATTTGTTCAAGTCATGTTCAAGAACATCTGGCATGGTAAAACGCCTTTAAAAATGAGACCCATTGTATGTCTAAATTTGTAACTGAGAATAATTATGATGTCTTTAGGTTTCTTGTTTGTTGTGATATAAAGAATTGTAAAATGCACTATGCTTTGTTTTTGTTTTTTTTTTGCAGAGGCTTCGTTTTCAGGTGGTTTATTGTATTTAATGAACAAGCTTGAAACATGTTTCAAAGTGAATTTGGTACCTATTGATAAAAAGGAGAAGAGTGCAAATGTAGGATGATGTATTAATGAATTACATTTCTTCTTTTTTTTATCTATTTTTTTTTAATAATTTTTTTCTTCAATGAATTAAAACAGAAAAACATGCTGCTAACATGATTTATTTCTGATTTAAAAAATAATTATTAAAAAAAACATACCGGCAGTCATCTTGAAAAATAGCCCAACTGTCAGGAAAAATCTACCGAGCGGCCATTATGAAGGAGAAAAAAAAAGGGCCTCCTCCTTCGCTTTTTTTTTTTAATTTGGCCTAATCCTCTGGATTTTATCTAGAGTAGATGTGTAAAGAAATAGATAAGAATTGTATTATTCACCTGTTTAATGAACAATTTAGATTCCATTTTGAATGTTTACATTTTGATAAGAGTATCAAATATTTGCTTACATCCAGAGAGTCTACTTGGTACTTGTCAGCTTAAAATGGACTAATGTCCTAACTAGAAAGATATTGATTCCCTTTGATACCTTTGTTTGATTAATTGCCATGTGTCAGACGTTATTTTGCCTCATGCATTCCTTTAACATAGAAGTTACTTTATTGGTGCCAAGGTATATTCTTTGAAAATGAATGAGCACCCTAGAAAGTGTCCCTACAGTGTACATGTACATGTATGTCTTTTGAATTAAAGGTATTTTTGTCATAGCAAGTTCATCTTTGCACAAAATTGTTCTGTTGGTCATACAGAATCATTGTTTTCTTTTGTCTGTTCTCTGTTGACATTCAATATTATGGATCTTGTATGCACAGCAATTGTACATACATTTACAATACATGTATGAATGCTTTATAGCTCAGCCCTAAAAGAGTCAGTGATGCTCTGTATATTGTGTGTTACAGACACAGGGGAATCATTTTGAGACTCTAAAGAATTCTTCATAGTTTTTTTTTTCTCACATTATTCATTCTAGGTGGGGACGGTCTCTTCACATTTGTATTTAGTAAGTTTGCAATGCTTTGGAATGAATTTCCCACAAAGCTAAATATCAAAAATTAATTGATACTGTCATGACGAGGTGACATTAGATTATATACAGTATAGATAAAATCATATCATTAAATCAAAACAACACAACAGTACAAATTCAAAACAGAATCATAAAATACCTGTACAGACAGTCATACATAAAAGTTTGATAAAAAAAAATCAGAACTTCACTAGCGCATAATTAACATACATGTTTGTATGTTAATTATGCGCATGATTAACATACATGTTCATGTATGTCTGTTAATTATGCGCTTGTGAAGTTCTGATTTTTTTTATCAAAACCCATGACCTTCTGTACAGGTATTATATTATTTTATATTATGAGGTTCGTAACAATGCATGTTAGAACATGTACATTGACGAAGCAAGTCCTTTGGATACAATTCATCTGCAGGGCTTGGGAGCTAATTACTTTCAGCTTCACTGGGAAACAGTGACATCTATTGTGCACATGAGGGGTTTTAGTTTTTATTAAGGGTTTTTTTTTTTACATGAACTAGATGGTACAAATTAGAACATCTAAATTGTAGAAGTTCATCCACTGGGTTGCGGTTTCATTTTTTTCGGCTTTACCAAGACACATTGACATCTATTGTGCGCATGAATGTTTGTTGACATGAACTGTTTATTCTAAATGTAGCAACCTGCATGTACAGAAAAGTCTACAATGCACTGCATTGATGAGCATGTTCCGTGTTGAGTGAAAGGTCTTTAAATAATCACACCGTGTTCAGAAATGTAGTCGTAGTATGTACTGGGGAATGATCAACTATAAGTTTGCTATGATGTTTGTAAGCTAAGAGCTGGAAGGGTGTTACTCTTTGGAAAAGGATAGGAGTATAATGACCTTCTAGTTCTAAGCAGACTATACATACAGTCAAACCTTCTTTAGTGTCCACCTGTCTACAAAGATTACATTTATTTTGTTTCCCTTGAAAATGGTTTCTCATTGAAACATGTACTAAAGGAACCTGTCTACAAAGACCACTTTTTGTGTTTCCCTTTGGCTGTCGCTATAGACAGGTTTGACTGTATCACAGTCCATAGTCATTATGCTTTATAATCTAGCCTGGCTATACAGATAGCACCATACTAGCAATAAACTTATTTCTTCTTCAGATACAAATGCCAATACTGTACATAGATGTGCTACACCTGGGTTAAGAGAGGCAAATCTAGATAAACCATTTTCTAATGGCAGTTTTCATGAATCTCCATTTATTTTTCTTATTGAAAACAATCACATTGAAATATGGTTGTATGTATGTAGTGCTGTGTGAGTTGTCCTGTTATGTTATTCCATCAGTGAATGCTGTACAAGCTCGCTATTGATTGGCCTTGCTTGTGATATCGAGCGCCTTGTCATCATCAAGTAGCAATTTTCTTCGCTGTAACACTTACCCCGCATCCATCCATACATGATGCACCCATAGAGTTATTGCAACCTGACGTTAGACAAGCCCTAATGAGTTCTTAATGACAGAAATACTACCATTCTTTAGAAGCAGAAATTCATCGAAGTCAGACATAAAAACTAAGACGTTTACAAACTTTATTCAACAATATATGTTATGAATCAGAGATTCAAAATTTTGATAAAATTTACACATGATTATTATGAAGTATGCATTAAAAAAATGATTAATATTAAATTGGTGTTACTATGACTACTCCAGTGATATCTACTGTATACTGATGTTATTCATCAAAAGATCATTTCTGTTCTGCTTTTTTATTATGAACAGGTTGTATTGTGCCACTTGTTGTACCTTTAAATGACTTTAATTAGATGTACATGTATATTTAGCCTCGGATACCTGTAAGCCTATTGTAATTGTAACATTTCCAAAATTGTAACATTTCCAAAATAAGTTTGAAAAGGCACCATAATTGTTAGTTACTCTCCAGTCTCCACCAGATTAGACTGTAAAAAAACATTTTAATAGGATATATTTTATAACAAATTGGCTAGCAGATGAATTAAAGTTTGACCCTCCATGTCTCTGAATATTCAAGAAAATAATTGCCACTTGAACTTATATTTCATTGTAAATAAACATGTTCATATGTGGATGTACTAGGCTGACATGTATGATGGTGATTGCATTTGTAGTTTACAGTACAAAATTGAGAGTAATAAAGAGTTTTCTGTCTGAAAAACCATCACCACACACTTGAACCCTTGCCGACCTTGTTTCTAATATTTCTCATCTTATTTGGGGTACATGTAGTTTGCGGAGAGAAACCGCCAGACTGCCGAATTTTGACCCAGCATGAGCCTGCGACTCTCGTCACAAAGGCGGACTGGGGAAGAATTTAAAGATTATATGAGAAAGAGTTGCCAGGCTACTTTATTTTGAAAGCAACTGTTGCAGCATTATTCTGAATGGTTGATTATATATTGAATAGGACTAATTTGGGATGAGCTTTGTTTGGGAATCAGGAAAATGGACTAAATTTTCCTGAAAATCATAAACAATAAAAAGATCTGGATACAGATAATGTGAATTTGGCCAGAATTGTTAACTATTTCCAATCATTTTTGAAATATAACAACTTTAAATAACAATACTTATCAATCAAGATATGGCAATTGCTTACATGAATTAGTTCTTCAAAATGGGAGTAAAAAAAAAAGAGAAGAGCACAGATTATATTTCTCCCTACACAGATCTTACTCAACCTTCTCTTTAAACTCACCAAAAAGACTGTTGTTGAAATGTCTGTGACAATAGCAGGACATAGCTTGGGGGTACTTCTCAATCTTACTCTGGAGATAATTCCTCTGGACGGAGACATCTGTGTATCTATGAGTAAAGAGGAAATTCACAAGACAGGTATCGATGCATCCTGTTTTGGTGCAAATTCAGTTGTGTTTGGTATGAGAAAGACAGAAGGTAGATCTGAGAAAGAAGAAAAGATAAGTAGAAAGTTTATAAAGAGAAAGAAAGGAGGAGGAGGAGTTAATTTAGGGTTCAAGATTGAGTCACTTTAGAAAAAAATACCCTAACTCCCAATTTACATCTACAGACTTTCGTAGACAGTTAGTTGTCATACTCGTACTTGTAATGTCTTGTGGCTAAGCTACATGTATCAGCTGTATGTTGTGTTGGAAAGACGGAATGTAGAAAGAGAGGGAAGTAAAGTTGATAAAACACGTTGTAAAGAGAAGAAGGAAGGAAAAGGGAAGGAGATAGGAGGAGGGTTGGTCATTGAAACAGCGTTGATTCAAGTTTGGTCTGAGTCATTTCTGAAAAAAAAGATAATCTAAAGCCATATTTACAAAGAAAAACTGTTTTTGGACAATGTTTTTGAAATTGGAACCATAACTACACACATGTACAAAGATTTAATTGATCCTGTGTGACATATGTACATCTACATGTACATCCTGATAAAGAAATCATTTGAATTGTTGCTTCCATTTCTAGGAAAGGACATATCAAAGTGTTGTTCTCCTGTACACTCTGCACTTTGGGTTCCATTCACAGCATGGCTGAGCATGCTGTCTTTACATGTATTTTGTCCTTGTTTGCTGTTTGACGTCATGATTTTTTTCTAGGAAGTTTTACAAACCCATGCAACCTGAAAAGAGATGTCAAATAGTACTGGGTGTTGTATACCAGATTCTTGGAGAACAATGGTTATTTTTTTTTTTCTGTCAGTGATGTGCATAAAGACTCTCTCTCTCTCTCTATTTGTGAGTTCTAACAAACCATCGTGACTCTGTGTGGGAAAGGGCTGTATAACGTAGGAGTCAATAGTTAATTTGAGAGATTCACACGCTTTCTGTCTGCACTTTTTCTTGAAGTTTGTTCCCTAATACTAATATCTTTCCTGGTTCACAAATGTTGTAGTTATCTGCATTGTTTATCATGCACATGATAGGAAGTGTCATGAATTAAAAGGGGATCCATGTCTAGACTTTTGTTGTTTTTTCGTTGGCCATATCTTGGTAAAAATAATCGCTTGCACATTATGTGCATGCAGCATACTCACAGTGTTGAAAATACATGAAGTCACAACATACAGTACTTGTATGCTGCAGAGATCAGTTATAACATTGAGGGTATCAATTGTTGAAAGAGATTATCCAAATAATTGTTTGTTTTTCAAAATTTCAATATACATGTTTCTTGTCTGGAAATGTGCAATCTACAAAGTCCATGAGAAGATTATAATCATGAAATGTTTGTGAAGTAATAGAGGCATAAATGATCTTTTTTTCCTGATTTAAATCAGTCATTAAATCATGTTTTTCTTTAATATTAGAGAAATAAATAAATTCTTTG
The DNA here is from genome assembly GCA_003118195.1 of Hemicentrotus pulcherrimus. Lineage (NCBI taxonomy): Eukaryota > Metazoa > Echinodermata > Echinoidea > Camarodonta > Strongylocentrotidae > Hemicentrotus > Hemicentrotus pulcherrimus. Next base: position 422,287 of record BEXV01000062.1, on the reverse strand, counting down.
AAAACTTTGACATAAAACACTGATTTTAAAAGCCAATTTGAAATGTTACTTTAAATAAAAGAATTAAGAAAGGGCATGATTTTAAAAAAATACCAACCATGAGCATGAATTTAGAAGAACCTTTTATTGAAACATCCAAATCTGTAGGCAATAAGTCCATGACATTCTTTTGTCACAGGCATGAAAAGATTTTTTTTTTGTTACGCTTTACTTAATTTGAAAAGAGTTGCCAACTTCTGAGCAGCCATGCCTGTAAGAATCTGAAATGACAAAAAAGGTTTATTGTCTGGAGTCATAAGGCGTTAATATTGTGTTTGAGTACTGTACTGTATATGATTTATGCTCTTTCAAACAGATGAATATATAAACTACTTTGCACATCACTAAATTCTGTGAAATGACAGGACAGGATAACGTTGTTGCGTAGCATCAAAGAAAAAGGTTGATGTGCCGCTACTACACAAACAGCAGCTGATCGAGTAACAAATTGCAAAATTGATACTCAGCTGGGATGAGCAGTGCATATCTATCACTGCTCAACTTATTTTACAATTTCCAATATCATCAGTTGAGAGCCAGAAAGGCATTTTGCTCTTCTGGCTTCCTGCAGGCAATATGATGAGGAGTTTCATTTCATTAAGGTCTAAAGATATTTCATTTATGAATTATGAACTAGTCTAAATTTAGCTTATATTGCCACCTCGTCGGGAGCTAAGTTGGAGATAGGTCAGAGAAGAGCAAAAGTGCAAATATCAATTTGTTAGGGTTTGTTCATACTTCATAGGGATATTACTTTTATAGGTGGAAGACAGCTTTCAAAGTAGCATTATAGGAAGTACATGTACATGTATGCTTACATCTTTATCCTCAATTAAACACAATGATATTATAAAGTTTGCATTTTTATCCAATGTATGGAAAACACTGCTGAGAAGGGTTTATGACATCCAATAGGTATTGACACAGACATGTAGATTTGCGCTTTAAGTAGAATATTTGCAGATTTTTGAATTTTTTTTGCAATTGAATCCAAGCCTGTTTGTTCTCAAATCAAGTATTTAATTAAGATTTTCAGGTCTACCAGAAATTTGATCTTAAGTTGATTTCTTGAGAGAAAGAAGGTAAAAGGCTAGAGGATGCATAGATACTCATCAAATATATTATAGAATAGATCACTGCAGTACATTATGTAATAAAGTTTCAGTCATACGCAAAAGCATATCGTACCTGGTTTTTTATCATCTAACACACAGGCTTATATTGTATTGGCTGAATTGTGGATGCATATGATTTTGAGGAACTAGTGGCAATAAACCAATTACCAAGCCATAAATGTAAGTGTGTCCCTTTAAGGATACAAAAGTTGCAGCCAGACATTGCCTACAGAGTCTAGCCGATTATTACATTTTCTGAAATTATCCCCATGATGCCTCTGGGCAGACCTCGCTCTCACCATTGGTGCGTTTTTTGTTCGTTAGTAGGTTTTTATGGAGCCAGAACGAGAACATGAAACCAATCACATTGAATAATGATGATTGCAGTGCCCTTTACAGGGAGAATAGTATTGATACTGATTAGGCTTCCCTTGTTAGACAATGCATATTATTATTATCATCACCATCATCACCAACATCACCACCATCACCACCACCACCACCATCATCATCATAATCACCATCATGGTCATCATCATATCAAAATGACTTATGAATCCACATTATATTCTTTCCAAATGTCCAATAGTAATTATAATTTTTCTGAAACAATATAATAAACTGAACATTGCTTTCCATGTAGACCTAGTACACAGACAAAGTAAACTTTCTTTGAGCGAACATATTTCTCTCTTTTTCTCCCCCAGGAGCGTTTCATTATTTACATCTTCTTGCCTCTCCTTACAATAGGCCTGGCTTCACTATCTCAAGATTGCCAAATATCCAGCTATTTGAACTATCCCGATCAGCAAACTATTCAGCTAATTTGCGGGTTTATCAGACCGAAGTAGCAATTAGCGGGATATTTGGTCAGGATTGTCATCCCAAGATATCTTGGGATAGTTTGCAAAATATCCCACTATTTGGCAAAATATCCAGCTATTTGTCCGGTGTGTCTTCACCACACCAAAGACTTGTGCTAACGCTGAGCCAAATATCTCAAGCTAATTTCTCAAGGGTGAGTTTCAAGGTCAATCTCAAGCTGATGATGACGCATTTTGTAACTTCTGGATTATTTCCCAAATCAGAAATAGCAGGCTTTTTGGCAATCTCGAGATGATGAAGACGCACCTAGTGACTGCAGAGAACATTATTCATAAATCCATATTCAACCCACTCCCAGGGTATTTGTTATGACATCTTAGCTTGCCCATGATATATTGGCTCCATCTTCCAATTGTTCACGTAAGTTTTAACGGTCCGGCATAGATTTGCCTCCTTTGTCACTAGTGACAGCCATGACATTGATTATCATATAGAAATCTGATGGATCTTGTGGCTGCGCTGTCTTTCCTTTTCTTACTTTTACTTTTTCATTTTTATTTATTCATGATTTTGAGAGAGGGAGAATGGGAGAGAGATGGAGAAAGCGAGTTACTGGTAGAGAGAGACAGAGAGATGGAAGTGGATTAGTTTGTATTTGGAATAGCAATTAGGCTTACATTTTTATCAATCTACTACTTTTTCCCCAGTTATGTGGGAAAGTGGGAAACTGCTTCTATTACTTCTTATCTTCTTCATCAACCTGGGTTGATATAGTCAATGATTGCTAAAATGCCCTGCCTTTATAAGGTTTAAACCACTGGAGTGAGACTCAACCCACAAGCTATTGATTGCAGATCAAGAGGATGAAATCATTTCTCTAGTCTTCAATACCCCCAACTAAATGAATCTGCAATATTACTCAATTCCCGCTTGCATCTCCGTAACTCCAGTCGTGTTGCTACACAAAACAAAGGGCATATTGACTTGATCTTGTTTTACCTGTTACCAATTTTATTCTTCAAGAGCATGTAGGTCAAGTCATCTTTTGCCAGTGTGTAAAGGAGGTCAACCTACAAATGTATACTGACCATAAGAGATGGACATTGATTTTGTAATTACAAAGGAACTCTGAAGTAGTAGAGCACATTCCGAGGTGTAGTTTTCTGTCAGAGAGCTTCTTTAGAAATCAAACCATCACACTCCTTCAATGGATATTCCTTTCTTATGATGCTCTTTATTTTCATTATTATTTGTAATTATTGTCAAAGAGTTTCAGATGGAAGATGCCTCAAGGCCCAATTATACATGTATTATCATTACTTTACACTAGTTAGTATCACAGTTCAGTTCATTTTTATAATGTAGCCTTACATGTACATGTTGGCCTTCTTGCTATTGTAAAGATTGTAAATGAAATGATAGTACAAGACTTTTAATTTACAATTACAATAAATAGGTAAGACAAATGAATATGGATGACATCACCTTCTGAGATCAAGGAGGTCAACAAAAATCTAATCCAGTCTTATTCTGGCTCTCGGCAGACAACATCACAATGATGATCACTTTCATCAATCAGCACTTTCATCAATCAGCACAGTTGCTATTTTTTTCAATATTTTGTTTTCAAGCAAAATAGATAACTTCAATTCAATTCAATTCAAGGTTTATTAAAAAATATCTTTGCAGCCGTAAAAGGCTGAATTGCGATACAATTTACAAATAAAAACATGCAGAATTACAATGAACATAATTTGACATAAGTTATGAATTAAATCAAAAGTAAATTTTACAAACAGAAAACCAAAGAGTTCAAAAGTGAGTTTTAGAAAAAAATCGCAAAATTAAGAAAATAGATATATCAATTACAATGAACATGGTTTGACATGAATTAAAAGTTAGATCAAATATGAATTTTATAAACAGAAAACCAAAGAGTTCAAAAGTGAGTTTTGGAAAAAATTGCAAAATTAAGAAGATATATATATCAATTACAATGAACATGGTTTGACATAAATCAAAAGTTAAATCAACAAAGATTCATAAGCCCAAGGCTGTACAAAATCGTGTATTGAAGGTGAAATGAGAGAATTTCTTCCTGTTTGATGAAAGCATAATGCTTTAGTCATTTAACACTCTTGATTCAAACCCAACAAATCAATAGACCTGAAATCTAAAATGTGACCGATTTGATAACTAAATGTTATCTTTCGCCGTCAATGGCAGAGTCAAGAGGTTCAAGTCTGAGTAAATTTGTCAAGTAATAAAACCCGTTATACCAGATGCACCAGCAATTGTGCCAAAGCTCCCAACAATAGAGCAAGAAATATGAGTGTTGTATCAACATTGGATTCCCTTAAGTCAATATCCGACACTTCAGGCAATTTTCAATTCAGATTTGTGACAAGAGTGTGTTCACATGGCAGCAGTCTTTGGGGAAAATATCATGTGGAAAAGGACGAAATTAGAAGTATGATTCAAATATGAAATTGAGCTTATGTAAATATGATATTTGATAAGACCACAAGACATTGAGCAAGCTACTAGTCAATGCCTTGGATTTGTTTTTCTTTTTTCTTGATTAGGGCCAGTAAATGTAATAATTTCTTCCTTGGCTGGTATATATTTATTTATAAAATTTTAAAAATACAAATTTATAGAAATACATCAACAAATTCAAAATCACTTTTGGGGGAGACAAGAGATTGGTAAATATAAAGGTATACTCTTAAACTGTCAGATCTGATTTGTATGGGACTTTCCCCTAGGAATCCATTTTTTTCTGAATGATGCGATACCTATAGAGTGTAGTGCAAACACCACTTCACCCTCTCTCATTCACTCTCTGTCACTCTGCCTGCCTCTGTTACCTTGTCTTCGATAGAGGTTGTCAGCCAGGGGTCATAAGTCAAAGGTAAATTTGGGGTTTTCCTGACCTTGGACTTGGGGCATGGATTTCATACTATCCATCATGAGTCAATGAACTTGTTCCTGCCTTTGAGGTTGGTTTTTTTTNAAGGGAAAAAATCCCCAGTAAACTTGAGGTTCATCATAATATAGTAACCTAATCCTAACCTTGCTAAAAATGCAAGGAAACTCAAATTGGACAGATTATTGAAGCGATCCTACAGATTGGATATAAATGTTTTAGATCAATATTTTGTTTGCTGAGATAACACTTTTCTTGCTCTCATCAGACTATTGTCAATGCCTTTATAAATGAACCAGAGGCTTGATTCTTTATTAGTTGATATAAGGAGAAGAAACACATTCAACCAGCTTGGACTCTGCATCAACAACAATAATATAGTAGCAAAAAATAACATGAAATAGATGCACAGTAATCATAGTTTTTTAGCAGTATCAGTACCCTACATGTACATCTTATGATAATTTTCTGAAAATTGAGAATTTTAATCAAGGGAAAATCAATCTGATTCTACTTTGATATATACCTTGTGATGATGAATGGAAGAAACTGTGTATGCGCCAAGTCAATAAAATTGATAAGCTTGGAGAATACGGATCTCTGTTGAATGTCATTCAATCAATTAAATCAAACTGCTGGATCGATTCATGTCTCATAGAAACATTCATTATTACTATTCTATCATAAAAGCAATAAATACACCCAGCCAAACAATACCAATCCAAATGAAGCAAATAAAAGCTCTTGCAATGTCAGAAAAAACAAAGACAGCTTAAAGTGCTAGCATTCCCAACCAATATCAATTACAATCGTTTGTTATCAAGTAGGGTGAAAGTGAGAGGAGAGGGTTGTTTGTTATAATACTATACACAAACAAATTTAATCAAAGATTTATGATGCAGCATATTAAATGCAGAGCACATTACATCAACTTACAACTTATTTATATATTTAAAAAAGAATCTCTTCATGTTACAGAATCTTATTACAATCCCCCCCCCCCTAATTTTGAAAGTAATGGTACAAGAATGGTACAGATATAATGTACATGTACATGTGTAGCTGTCAAAGATTTTTTTACATTTTTACAATTTTTATCTTTCTTCAATCATCTTTTTTTTCTTGCCTTTTACATCCCATTGACTGAGTGCCCAAAGTCTCCTCTAATCATGCATCCCTGGAAAACACTCTTGTTGTGAGGGTTAGCGGTTGCCAGGGTAAGAATGAAAGGACTTTCTCTTTTTTAGCGTTTAGGTCGTGTGATTTTCTCAGCTGATTGGGCTTTCGACACAGAAACAGTCCAGGCATCAGACTAGTAGCTCTATTGTCAACTAAAGAAAGAAAAATAGCATCTGAAACCTAATTATCTTCTCCATCTCGTCTCAGATGGTGCCTCTGTGATCCATGTCAGTCATGTGTAAAATTGGTGATTTTTATCAGTGAGAATTATGACGTGAATCCGATGAAAAAGAAATGAGCTCAAGATACTACTTTAAAGAAATTTTCTTGGATCATATCATGCAGACAGAGGAATGTGCTTTTTCCACAAAGGAAGTGAGATATGAGACCCCCTTCTCCTTCTTCTACCTCAGGCTTGTAATTATATGCACTCCTGTAAATATACCTTAATGTCAATGTCATGAAGGAGATGCTATTTTTAAATGCCTATGTGCCTGTCTGCATAATATTTTGTGTTCATCTTGGATTCACTGTGGAACCATGGTAGTGTAAAGAGAGAGAGAGAGAGAGAGAGAGAGAGAGATTCGTTGGTGGTATACATATTGAGTTGGGGGAACAAGAAAATTGGGTTCTTTACAAATTTTATTTTTCTATCTTGTTTTGGATGCAGGAAGCAATTTTTAAAAATATCCTGTAAAACCTGTATATATTCAAGAATATTGGCACCGCATGTGTAAAATTTGTTTATCTGGGATAAGTAAACTATCTGTCGTGATCTGATAAACCAATTCTGTTCATTTATGTAATATTGTTATTTTCCTGTATGTACACTGTACAGGGCACCATGTGTATGACCTTTTGTTGCAATAGCCCTCTAGACCACTTCAACTACCGGTAAATGTAACTCCACCAAATATTTGAAATTTGGAAGGTTTTTGTACATAATATGTGCTACGCCTACATGTAAAATAATGTGTGCAATTCTAATCTGGTATTTTAGGGGTTTTGAAATAGGCTTTTTGGTACCTCATTGCACAGGCCCATACAAAGCTCTGTTTTTAAAGGAGGGGATTTTTCGTTCACTAAAATATGAGATGTACACATGGGAGAAACCTCTCTACAAATGTGAGGTGGACACATCCACAATTTTTCTGATAATAAAAAAACAATCTTTTGGAGAGAAAACTGCCCGTGCAATTACACCCTCCCCTTCTGATGGGCTTTTGTCAACAACAGTATTACACTAATTTTTGGGATTAATCTTTTACTTGGTTGCACATAAATTATACAATGTCAAATGTATATGTATACAGGTACTTTTTATTTACTGGTACCTTTTACACAGTGTATTTGCTCCAACATCGTTGTCACTAAAATTCTAATTATATCTCCTGGTCCTTCATTACACACCAGGTGTCTGTAACTTACAAACAAGTTGAAAATCAGTACAATTTTACTGGTATTCGGGAACCTATTGGTAACAATACCATATTCATAGTGAAACACAGACGTTGGCCCGCATTTTATTTTACTGGTTCTTGGTACCTGTATGCAGCAGCTTGAATCTAAAGTCAGAAATCTTAAGTATTGAATGATGTTTGCTGACCTATTCAGATATTATAATGATTTTGTATTATTTAATTCAATATTTTTATTGTTTGAATGTTTATGCTTTATCCATCTGTGATTAATCTCCCGTTCTTCATTTTATTTTGATATATATTCTACCAGAGTATGACAGGAAATATTGTGATACACAAATTGTTCAAGAAATTGAAAAAGGGAGGTACAGAAACAGATATGGATCATGGAGGGGAGAAACACCAAACTATTTATGAAAATTGTTAAAATATACCCTGACATAGCTCTTGTAGATTATATCACACTAAAGAAGTGATTGGAAGTGATTTAGATGTTTCATCGGCTTTGCATCGGCTTTGCATCGGCTTTGCATCAGGTAAAGTGGTTTTGAGTATTAACACTATCCCTGAAGAGTTGAAGGATAGAGCAATCAAGATGCAAAGTTCTTCAAATGGAATGATTATAAGCTATTTTTGCCCAAGTTCCTGACCACTTTAGTATCCCCTTGTCAATAGTGAGTCACTAGCTGCATGTAATCTCACCAAAAAATATGGCTCCTAACCTGTTCATACTAGAGAAAACATATTAACATGTATTCAAAACTATGAAGAAACGTTATTTTTTTATATTTAAACAATCGTTGTACAGTGACAGGGGGCATACACATTTAAAATTGTATGAAAAATAAGAGGCCAGTTGTCATATGTTTAGTACCAGCTTGGATGAGAGCTGCCAATCATCAGTGTGCGCTCTCAAGACGCACTGCCAGGTAAACTTTTTTTGTAAAATATATCATTCACACTACAGGTCGGCGCTCATTCTTTACCATGCTCAGAGATCTGTTTTGCTATGTGACTACATGACTACGTCTATTAAAAATTGATTACATACATACTTATCATCTAGATATAGAGTTTTTGTATAGTTATACAATGACTTTGACTAGTGTGAAAAGGGGGTTGGTTCCTCCACTGGATAGGAAATGCATGTTTTTCTCCCAATGTCGAGCTGAAATTGAATATGATGTCAAAAATCTTAACCTGTTTACATCAGCTTGTGGCATTTGACAAGAACAAATTTGCACTCTTTTTTTGGCACAAGGAAGTGATGTAAATTGAAAATTGGTACCAGAGAATGTGGCTTTCAGCGAAGGTAATAGTTGATTCTAGACTGAAAAACAAGCTCTGTATGCAATTTATTAAGATGAAGATGAATGTCAGCGTTTCAGGAGGGAAAAAAAGATTTGGCTGTGGAAAGATCCAGATGATGTTGGACAGGAAGCTCAAGCGGTTTAGCTGTGAAAATCTAGAAAAGAACTCTCAAAAAATATAATTATAAACACTTGCTTCAGGTGAAGTCTTCCTCTTCTTTACAGTGACAATATATAGTGACAAAATATATATATATCTATATTTTACGAACTCGCAAGAACTGGCATATTGTTTAATTGGAAAATAAGAAAATATACAGCCTGGAGAGTGAGCGATAGCAATAGAACATAAATGTTCATGTAGACAACACCATAGAAAAACAGAAGGGGGGGGAGAATGGTAGAAAAGATATAATTTTAAAGTACCGGTAGAGAAAAGAAGAGAGTCAAAGGTCTTAAATAAAGTTATCCAAGGCTTCTAAGAAAACCACTTGCCGTCATGTCTTGATAAAGTATGATGAGATACATTCAAGACTTGATAATGCATTCAAAAGGATCTCTCACAAATTGTTATGCATGTATCTGTCAAAGGCGTAGGAATGGAAATAAATTCTGGAAATCCTGCCTGGGTTACACCCAGCCTCGGGTTGTTTTCTTTACTTATTCATAATTAGAATCGTTTTGCTTGCATCTTTAAAGAGTGATTAAATAGGGAGTACTTCATCTTGCATGCAAGTATTGATCTTCCCTTGAGGCTATACTTGCCTGATTGAATGATAGTCCATTAATTAGACACGAAAGTGTACTTGCTATGATAGAAGATCTATATAAGGGCATTAATATCATGCTACATAGAATGTTACAACCTTTTGGAGCTCAGCAAGAGTATGTTCATTAAAAAACACAAATCCTGATGGATGCAATCTTAACAAACATGACATCAATGACTTTCAAGAAAAAAAAACCTTTTTATAGAAATAACTTTGTATTATGTACATGTACATGTTTGCATATTTTGAAAGGTGACATGCAAGTTATTTGAAGTTGCCTCAGGTTGATATTTTTCAATTTCTTTGTGATCATCTCATTCACTTGTAACATTTATTCAGAGGAATCTGCAGGTACCTCATCAATGTACAAGAGCTGTAAAAGTCACTAAAGATACATCCTACATGTTGATATTTTTTTCCTCAAATTCTTTGCTATTGTGTTTACATTAAAAAAAATGCTTGTTTGTTTTTTTATCTTGTGGCATTTTGTTTTTGTAGCACCAATTCAATTTGCAAATCTTTACATCTTTAAATAAAAATATGTAGGGTAAACTGTTGCTTGGCAAAGTTTCTCTCAACTCTGCCAAACCATGTGCATTAGTTTATCAATTTATTTTTGTTTTCTCCTCTACTTTTATTTGTTATGCAAGTGCTGTGCCCCCCCCCCTGATTTTGTTTCCCTCTCTCTCTCTCTCTCTCTCTCTCTCTCATAATTTTTTCTCTCTTCTATTTGTAACATTATTCAGAGGAATTTGGGTATTTCAGGGAGCTGCAAAAGTCACAAATCCCGGGTACATGTACCTCATAAAGATAATTATCTCCTCTTTTCTTTTTTTTGTTGCCCCTCATTTGTCAACTGTTTTCTTTGTGTAAAACTGCTTGGTGTTGCATATTTCTAAACATGAGAAGTAGTGAATCACTGGATATCAGTTTATCCTTTGAACATATCTCCTTCCGGCATCTCTGACCAACCACCTGGCACAAACATTTCAAAAAGATTTCTTCGTCCACTCCACAGATAAACTAGGTATTCAGAAATCAAAGAAGCATGGTATTTTACTAGATTATAGATACAGAAATACAAATCAAACTCCCAGATGTTTTCTGATCATGATAGGTATCAAGTCAAACTTTTAAATGATGTTGAATCTAGTAATTTCAGGTTCCCCCATTCTGAAGAGTCTTTATTAATGTGGGGAATAATTCTTGTAATTGTTTGTCAAGCTGGTATGGATATCATAATATAGCCCAGTTTTCCTTCAGCCCTTTAACTTTAGTCTTGACCACAACTCTGTAATTGCCATTTGACACAGCATGTTAACTGTCAGAACATCTCATAACGTTGATTCTGAAATACTTTTTATGATGTGGAGAATTGTCAGTTTTTCTTCTAAAAAGGAAATTATCGGTAGAAGACTTTTTTTGCCTTATGATGATGATGATGATATGTCCAAGCTGTGATAAATGCATTCCAGTATAGATAGATACTTCCACTTGTGACTCAAAAAGTAACCTTGAACTTCTGAACTTTGTCGGATATTTTGAGACAGGCTACTGTGAGTGTGGTCTGGAACTCTGGCTACTACTGCATATTACATGTTATAGGCCTATCAGTCTACATGTACTGTGTCTGTGTTGAATTATTGCTTTCTGGTTTTCTCATATCATGTACTATTGTAGACCTAGGCCCAGAGTGATGTGTCTATCAGGAAGTTCTTCAGCTTGTTGTATGGGATGGGAACATTGGGAATGAAATGTATTTATTTTCAATAGTCTCTTATAGCTCAAGGGTGGGTAGATAAGTGGGTGTGTAGTGTATTGGTTGATTCACCTGACTCTCAGTCTTTAGGTTGAGGGTTTGAATCCCAGCAATAATGATCATAATTATTTGAATTTATGAACTGTTATCATGAAGCTATAATCATCTAATTAAGTTTAATAGTTTTGGATGGACTAAACAATTTTGTATATGTGAAATGATGAGATCTTTTCTGTTCTGATATTGTTTCCTTAATTGTTTATATGTTCATGTTATTGTACTATGTATCTTGTATTATTGTTATACGGGTGGAAAGCATATTTCCTCATTGTGGACGAATAAAATCAATCAATCAATCAATCAATCAATCAATCAACGTCTTTGGTGTGATATTTATCCACATTAGCCAACCAGTCCACCCAGGAGTAAATGGTTACCTGGCAATTGTTGGGGTAATAATAATGATTGCAGGGTACTCAGGAAGAACATACATTGAAGCTGATGAGGCATCCTTGGGTAAACTAAATTATTATTATTATTATCATATTAATATGAGTTCCGCATTGTCAAGATCTCTGTTATTTGAAAAGATTTGGAAAGGAAGTACTTCAGCCTTGAGTATGGGAAAGAGAAAGCAGGGATATGAGAGTTTCAACTAACAATCCCTGGAGAAAGTAAGAAGGAAATATAGATGCATTTTATTTTAAATAGTCACTTTTGGCTCACGAATGGATGGATGAGTTCTGCTTTGTCAAGAGTTCTGTTTGTTTCAAAATATATGAAAGGAAGTTCTTCAGCTTAGTGCAAGTCAGGGTTTTTAAAGAATTAGTCAATATTTTTAAGATGATCTACTTTGGCTCTAGAATGAAATTATGGTGTGAAATATAAAGACTCTTAGGTTTAAAGAATTGTTCAGGATAATTCCACACTATCGTAGTTTCAAAGAAACATGCTTATTTTAAAGTCAAATAGAGGTGATGAGAAGTGGAAATTGAAAGTACAAGCGAGACAGGTAAAGCCAATATCTTGTGAGAGCCAGACAGACGTTAGCTATATGCTTAATAGCATTAACGCCCTTCTTGCTTTCATCAGATGACAGGGATGGACAGAGAAAAAAGTTGTTTTTATAAATTGTCTTCTACCAGGATGAAGTCGTTTCCTCGTTTATTTTCTCACATGATCAATCAATGTGTTGCTATGTTTGTGGTCTGTTTATTCAACAAGAGTGAATGATTATTTGTTTTACCAATTCACCTCTAGTTCCACCCACCAACCCTTAATATGACGATCCAAACAGAGAGTATTGTAGAGTTTCATGGCATGATTGAAAAGAATAACTGCAAAAGTAACCTTGA
>BEXV01000062.1:387626-399553 GCA_003118195.1 Hemicentrotus pulcherrimus | reverse complement strand
TTGAAGAGTGGCAGTAGCTATTTCTCTTCCTTCTATCCGCTATTTTTCCTCTGGTACCATCCATAGTGGCCGTTTCATCGGCGTCCGCACGCATCAGATGAAAATCAGTCCACTGTGAAAGGAGTATTCATTTATTTATTAATACTAGAGAACAATGGATTGCATTGGTTCAGCTGATCTCTTTCTGTAAGGGATATTTTAATTGTTAAAAACATGTGGAGGATTTGGGCAGTGCTTCGTAACTGTATGGAAATGTAGCTACATCAAAAACATTTTGCATTGGATTTAATAGGATATTACTTTGAATGTAATACATTTACTTGGAAACCAAACTTTCAGTATGATTGGCCCCTTCAAGAAACAAAGATTTTAGAAGGAATATTGTCATTAATAACTTCACAGTAGCTTGAGAGAAGGTAGTTGTCATGGAAACAATATCAGTCTCTCAGTGGCTTCTAACCTTCAAGATCCAATTAACCTGCATTTACATGAATTAGTTATTCATCACCATGCTCAACATATGAATTGAGTTGATATTTCAGTAACTGCCTTTATGGAATGGTAATGATAGAAACGTTAATACACGCACTTCAAGATTGATGTAGTGAAGGCTAAAGATTGATGTAATCAATTTGTTGTCTTAAATCTTTCATCAAATCGACCCCCACAAATCTTCCAGGGAAACCACCATCTCTTTGTAATAAGAGTAATTTCAGTCCCAGACTGCAGACTATCACTTTATCGTGTTAAACTCCCCATATGACACTGTGCAACTTGTCACCATAAATATGATATCAATCTTTCCTTAGTTGCCTGCTTGCCATATAGGCAAAGGTCATGGGCTCATCCTCCCAATATCCTGCCAAATTTGACTCCAAAGTGCTCTCCATTTATTAAACTCGTCAGGGAACTATGCCACCGTAGCATGATGTATTTATGATATCATTCTCATAAGTGCTCTAATGTGAATTAACAATGAGCTTAATCAAGAGTTTTTTCCATTAATTCAAACTAAGTAATAATCATTGCCGACACATTGATTTAGTAAATCTTTTGGTACCCCCAAATTATTGCTACTTGGTAAGCACTGAATAGATTAAATGGGTGTTTTTAAAAAAATTAAAATGAAAATCCTTTAAAATATTTCACAAGAGCTGCAAATAGATATGGAGCATCACAGTTGGGTTCAAACCTGACTCCAAAGAGTCCAATACTTTTTGCCAAGCCTAGTTTAAAAGTTCATCTCCATTTAGAAAAAGGAAAGTGTCAAAGTGCTTCAAATTTGCTGGCCTTTGATCATCAATTTGGATCGGTGTGAGAAAATTCACTGTCCGCATTAACCAATTGACTCAGGCGTTATTCTCAAAGCAGAGCCGTTCTCATCCGCGATGATTTGATTTCCACTAAGAGTTGCATTCCATCAAGTCAATCTCTTATCCAGATTTTCAAAAAATGGGCACATTACAAATGTAGTTCTATGTGTACATTATTTTGTGTATCTACTATTTGTACGAAGCAATATTTAATCTGAATATTCTTAACTGTGTAATGATTTTGAAATGTACAATATCTATTTCCATAAATTCAATACATTAAAGGATGTCATAGGAAATTGGGATTTAGACATTTCTGTCATGTTTAGGCTAAGATTTTGATTACTGACTGTGGCTGGGGGGGGGGGTGTAATTGGCATGTGTGGAGTATACTCATTTTACTAAATTTGGCAGATTTGTCGTAAACTTCACTTACATGTACACAGCAGAGACAAGTATCATCACAGTGTCTTTATCATATTCCAGGAGACTTGTGGTAATTTGTTGGCAGTAACTACAAGTTTCCTTTTCTGATGAATTCAATTCTGGCACTGTAAACACAGAATGGTGAAAAGAGTAAATTGTGCTTGACATTTAGCAAGAAGAAGTTACCTCCCCTCAATAAAAATTAGGCAGAATTCAAATATTTTGTCTGTTGAGGGTCAACCTTTTGCAAAAGAACATACATGTATGGCTGGGCCGGCCTTCTTGGGTGATTGGTCCTTTCACGAAGAGGTGGCTGGTGTGAACAGACCTCTTTATCTCATTCTCTCATCTTGAGAGGGTGAACATGGGCCTCTTTGTCCCTTCCTCTCTCTCTCTGACAAAATGATGTGGACAAGCTGACCTCCCTCAACCCATGGACCTACTACATGCTCCACCCTACTTTCTGATGAAGATTCATAACATAGTTCACAGGTTTTATAGCGGTACATGAATGAGGAAAGAAAGGTACCATATAGAAAAGAGAGGGAGAGAGAGAGAGAGAGAGAGAGAGATCAGAAGCAATACTATATGTACATTGCATGCACCCAAAATGGATAAAGTAGCCAAGAGAAAGTAAGAGTGGTAGAGAGAGAGAAAGAGATAAAGAGTAAGAGAGAGGGAGAAGGAATGGAGATAGCAAGAGCTGATCAGAGGGAAAGAGATGTCTGTTATTAAAAGAGAACAGAAACTTGATTAGACGTAGGTTGTTTACAATTGATGAAGCTCATAGTGGCTGAATGAAATTATCTTGATGTGGATTTGACTGATTGTAAACAACTTGATGAATTGAAACTAGGTCTCTTGACTCTTATCATTACCATGAAGCAGCGAGGGACAGGACGATGGTGTATGAAAACCTAAATATATATCAGTTATTGATCCAATTAGTGTTGCACTGATGATGCAAAGCCTTGAGAGAGAAATGATTCCTCGAGCTGCCGCCGCCATTGCGCAAATGTTCTTTGCAATTAAGCTGAGTTGTCATTATTTGATTGCAGGTAGCTTCCTGTAGCCCATAGGTCATATATATTTAATGACACAACAAAGAAGGAAGTTTATAGGTTGTAACCATTTAGGAGAAGGTTATTGAGCTCTGGTAGAGATGACAAATCATTTGTGATCTTTCACATTTGTTGTATGACAGCTTGAAGGAATACGATAGTAGAAATGTCCCTTGCAAGGATTTCTCTTCAAATGCCTTTTTGGTTGAAATATGGAGAGATAAAGCTGAAAAGTTTGGACCAAACTTCCACAACATATGTATTATGTGTAGTCCCATATACCCATTTCGGTGTGCAGTCATCTCCCTGTACATACATATAGGTACCTACATCAATAATCATATGACTACTTCATGTACTTAAAATGTTGGCCTTTCAAAAATAAAAACAATCCTGCTTCTTTACGCTGCAATGTTTTGTATAAGCCAGAATTCTGAAAACAGTTTCCATGGTAACTGATGTATTTCTCAGGTTTTCTCAGGTTTTCTCAGGTATCTGACCTGAGATGAACCCTGGTTTAACATTTCAAAAGTAGTATGATTTCTCAGGAGTATCGAGCCCAGCGCCAGTACATGGTATGCCTCTAGTGACTCATTGGTTGCTGGCCTGTAGCGGAATTTCATAGGAATTGAAACTTGCATCTAGATTTTCTTCAGAAATGTTCCAACTCCTTCATAGTTCTGCTTCATAGCTATATGAAATCTTATGTTTTGCAGAAAGAGCACACTAGTTGATGTTGGAACATATCTGGGAGTAGAAATCAGAAATACCATGTAGTACTCTTGTTGCACCTGCTATTCTAAATGTATTTAGAACCACTGGATTGAATGACCACTTCCAACTATTTACAATGTTTGTCTGATAGTCTTCATGTACATAGGGTTGAAGTTAGATGCTGGTTGGTGTAGAAAATTGTTGTGTAGCAATTCTAGCAAGAGCAAGTGTCATACAACCTTCTTAAGACGAACAAACAGACACTCGAAATACGAATGACCTTGTGACTGCCAATCACATTGATTTCCTATTAATAGTAGGTGTACAAACACCTTAAGATCCATGATCAAAACATGAGCAGTCATATCTCCCTTGTGAACACTTGACATGACTCTCCCTCAGGGATCATCTCACCCTCAGGGATCATCTCACCCTTCTTCTCTTTCAAGACATGAGAACTGATGGGTGACAAGCTGCCTACTATAACAGAATATTTCTATAGTGTAACTAAAACATGGTACTTCACATCCCTAGTTCAAGGAATATCTTCTGATTAGGCCTGTCATCATCAGCTCAAGATTGCCAGATTTCCTGCTATTTTGAAATGTCCCGATCGCAAAATATCTACGGTAGTTAATTTGCGTCTTTATCAGCCCCAAGTTGTAATTAGCAGAATATTTGGTCCAGTTAACTATTCCAGGATATCTTGGGCTAGTTTTGCAAAATATCCTGGGCTAGTTTTGCAAAATATCCTGCTATTTGTCCGGTGCTCCTTCACCAGCCCGAAGACTTGCACTATGCACTAACGCTGAGCAAAATATCTCAAGAATATCTTGAGCTAATTTCTTGAACTCAAGTTTCAAGTCTTGAGCTGATGAAGTCGCAATTTGTAACTTCAGGATTATTTCCCAAATCAGAAATAGCGGGCTATTTGGCAATCTCGAGCTGATGAGAACAGGCCTAATGAAGCCACAACTATCACTAGGGGAGAGGCTCTGGGCACAGGAAGTCAAGGTTGATAAATTGCATAATATACTGTACTTCACATCTCACAGTCAAGGAATGTCATAGCATCTCCATCACAGCCACAGGGGGGAGGGGGAGCAATGAAAATGTTGCCCCTCATATCATGTTGCTCACAAACCTAGCAAAAGGTTCTAGAATACATGTCAATACTATGTTTCTACAGGTATGTATTTGTTTTTGATAGAAGCACTTGATTGTAAGTCAAGTATCAGCTTTGAGTCGAGTCGACTACATTCGACTGAGTTGACTACATTCTCAATGAGATTTACTGTAAAATATGTTCACAATCAAGTTTGATTGGTATGTTTGATTGTAAATTTTGTGTTACAAGATCCATTTGTGTGATTACAAAAAATGTTGTTGTCCTATTGAGATATTGATGTTATTTTCTTCTTTTAGTCAGGCATATTCCACATGATTCATCTTTGTACATTACTTTTATACCTTTGTAAACAGTATCTTATAATATATCTTTTTCGTTTATTTCACTTGCAGATGCAGACACTGTTCTATAACAACTATAGTGTGGGTGACACAGCATTCACTGGAGACCTGCAGAGATTGGAAGTCCACAATGCCATCACAATGCATCCCGTCAAACGAACACCTTACCTTTACCGTCTCCACAACTACCTCCAGTCGGTCAAGATCAACGATCTGCACATGAAGATCACTTCACAGTATCGTGAGATCCAGGAACTCAAGGAACTGCTTCACGAAGACGGTGAGGAATCGGTCACAGCTCTTGATCAGGACGCTCGGCGCTACGGGATGCCTATTAGTCTGAATCAGTACATCCCAGACAGTCATAGAGATGTTATCCCCTGGAATTTTTTCTCAAGGTACGTCTACCACTGTCGCCATGATAGTCCTCGCTCGGGTCTCACCCAGTCGGTCAGAACTGCCCTCAAAGACATCGTAATGCAGGTCATGAAGTTGATCAATTCTAATTCCCAGAAAGTTGGCCGGACAATAGAGTACAAAGAAATCCTGTATGGTTACTCCCGTGTCACACCCAATCGTGGAGCAGATTATATCTTAGATTTGTTATTGATTTACAAGAAGCATAGAGGAACAAGTCGAACTCTATCCGTCCGAAGACACGCTTATCTTCATCAGTCTTTTGACAGGATAGAGTTCAAGGAGGAGGAGGATGACTATGCTAGTAATGTGCCTGCTACAGGCGGCTTCCAGAGCTCACTAAGCATCTTTGGTCATAAGACAAACTCAGATGCATCATCACAACTTGGTCGAAGTCCAGATAGAATAAAGGCTACTATACACTTCATCATGTCTCTCTCTGGGAGGTTAGAAATATTCCAACGGTTTATGAGGAACTACGAACGTGTGTGCTTAAAAACAAATGAAAATACAAAACTACTACTTATTCTCTTTAAGAGGGCAACGGACGATCCTTCTGCAGATATTATAAAGACACTGACTGATTACCAGAAGGCGTATCCGAGTAAGGAAATGAAGATCATACAGGCGCAGGGAGATTTCAGTCGTGGCTTAGCCCTTGAGCTAGGAGCTGGGCAGTATGGACCTGATGCTCTCATGTTCTTTGTAGATGTAGACATGTACTTATCGCAGGGATTCCTTAACCGTTGTCGTATGAACACCAACCGCCGCAAATCCGTCTACTTCCCCGTCGTCTTCAGTCAGTACAGCCCAGACATCGTGTTTGGCTCCGAGGCACGCCAAGGTAGTCAGCTGGTGATCAACAACGATGCGGGTTACTTCCGTCACTTTGGCTTTGGTCTGGTGTGCCTTTACCACGGTGATATGAACGATGTTGGTGGTATGAACAATGCCATCGTGGGTTGGGGAATGGAAGACGTGGACCTCTACGAGAAATTTGTGCAAAGTAACATGACGATATTCCGCGGCCCTGACACAGGACTTGTCCACATATATCACCCTGTTATATGTGACCCTCGTTTAGAGGCAAAGCAATACCAAATGTGTATAGGCTCGAGAGCTAGCACGTACGGGGCCAATATGCAGCTGGCTAGACTTTTACAAGAAATGTCACATAATAAAAAAGGAGGGAAGAAACCTGATAGTCATGAAGATGAAGATTATGATGGCAGGTAGCATTGACTAAAAACAAGTATCTATTGTAAAGCTTTGCCATGGTGATTCACCACAATGAAAACTTAAGTTTTAGTATGGAGTAGCACTTTCCATAGTTGGGCTATCATTGATTGGAACAATGTTTGTAAAAAGTGCAAGTGTAGCTCTTCTATATATTTTTTTTACCATATTCAAAATCTTATTGCAAGAATAGCTTGTGAAGATAAAGCTGCATATGCAATTTATTTATTGAAGTGTGTGTTATGATCAGCTAAACTGCAACAATAAATAGTGTTTAGATGCTTAATTTTGACCATTTTGATCATTTTTTCTTCAGGATATTTTACTATTTTTCATATCTCAAAGAATTATGGTACATGTAAATACAGATAACGTTTCCTTTTAAAATCATTCATTTTACTTTGACCATTAATATTTCAAAAAATGCTATTCATAGCTCATACTTATACAAGGCTGATATATTAAATCTCCAGGTATACATGTATCCCCACCCATTGATCTATGTGTAGGTACATGGTGTCTATCAGCCATCAAAGTATTTGAGGTCTTGTCATGTCTATGCATAAAAATCATGAGACTAAATCATTTATTCTGCATATTTTTAAAACTCAACTCAAGCTCTTTTGTATTCCATCAAATAGGTGTAATCATCATGGCAAAGCTGATGAAAGTATATATTTATTATATTATTGCTATTATGCCCAAAGTTCACTTTCAAAAGACATTCATTCCTCTTGTTTGAAAGTACAGTTCAAAATGTGAGAGGAAAATAAAACTCTTATGGTGCATGGAAGTACCAAATAAATGTGTGTGTTTTAAAGATGATCTCTTTATATTAGGCTAAAACTCAATACATGTATGAAGCCATCATTATGATTACTAGCGATTATTGATATGTGTATGTTCAATGTTGTAAGTTTCTGTATAAGACTGCAAGCTGAAGTATCGTAGAAAACAGTAGTTTTAAAATCCTGCCAATCTGATGCATAATTAAAAGTAAGAATTTGCACATTGTCATGCTCTGGCTTGGAGAAGAAGGATATCAGAATAAACAAGGTGTGTTATTTAATTACACAAAGAGAAAACTCTTACATCTAATTTTGTTTATAAACTTAAAAGTGAAGCTTGGGTTCTCTGGTAATGTGAAAAATAAGTTTTCAACTTCCTCATTCTTTTCATGCCAATATATATCACACAAGACATGTTCCCTGAGAAGGAGTGATGCAACAAGAAATAGCTCAAAAGGTCTGGACCAAGCTTTCATGCATGCACATGTATGTGTATTCCCATATATCCATTTATTTGTGCCATGCATTAGTTTTCAGCAAGATTAGGTCCATTTCTTATCACTTTGATGATTCCAACCATCGCAGACAGTATACATGATCGTTTCTTGAGAGTTTCATGATCCACAGCGTAATCTATTCACCAGAACTCAACTTCATCTTAAAAGTTTAAGAACCTGCAGGTATTTCTTGAAGGCTGCCTTTAAGACGGTGGAACAACATGACAACATGATCTAACAGACAGACTCATGGTTTGATGTGGTAAACTTCATTTCCTGTTGAACAGGTTCTTGATCCATAACAATGGGCCTAGCTCACATGTTCCTCTAGATTCAATTCAAACTCAGAGTCAGGGAGGGAGAGCACCTGTTTTAACATTCAAGTTGACGTTCACCAAATAGTGACAAAATTCCTATCTAATGACTTATCAACTCCCAAAAGTGGATGTTATGATGAAAAAGGATTGCACATAAATGTTTTCAAGCAATGCACGATACAGGTTTGCAGTCTTTGTACTTTTAGGTAAGCCTTATCATTGATCTCATTAATGTTCATTTACTATCAACTCTAATTAATTGGCTGCGCCAAAGATTCACATATTGAAATTTTCCCTTTAAACTGGACATGTATGGTTGCCAATTTTATAGGGTTTTCACAGTATCTTCAAGATTTCCAGTAAAATTCTTTCTACAATGTATATTTCAGGAGAGAGAAAAAAATAGTTCAAAATAGTACAACTCCATCAAAGTTAACATTTTTTTCCTTGTACCAACAAAAGAGGGCACTCTTTGCTAAAATGCACAGTGTGGTGGGCAGGATAGTTGTGACATGCTTACATGAATGTGCTCTAGTGCTATTCATTGAGCTCCCAAAATAGGTCCAACTTAGTGTAGATTTGCACATCTGTTTTTTTTTTTGTTGTTTTCTTTTGTACTGAGTCACTTCTTGTAGTTGTGGCGATGCCAAGACATGATAATTATATTGAACTTGTCACTTTGATGTACTTTTTGACATGGATATTTTTGTAAAAATCAACAAGCAACTGGTTTGTTCTTGGGAAATTTTATGAAAACTGTAAATATTCTATTTAAATTTTGTAAGATTTATGAGATTATCTATGTAGAAACATTGTATAATAAGTTAGGTAGGATAGAAGAAGAGATTTATTTTTCTTTCTTTTTAGAGGGAGAGACTGTAGTAAACACTCATATTCCGACCAACAAAACAGAGATGGTGTATTCTGGCCCTTTTCTTTAATCTTTATCTTAGCAGCTACCTAAACAATATGGGGCATCATTTTTCATTGTAAATGTTACAACAAACCACAAAAAATGTAGTTTTGGGATTGCAATGTTTGATCACATTACATTGTTAGAAACTTCAATTAAATGTACAGATTAATGTTTTTGTTTTGTTATTGTAGAGTATTGTTAATACCTGTGAACTGTTAGTAGTGATAAGATGATTTTCGATGTTGATAATGAAAGTACTATGAATATTATGTAGTCAAATCACTTTTGGTATATATGTACCATTTTTTCCCCCATTTTGATACAATAACATGTTTTTTTTTTTTTTATTGGTAACACCTTGTGTTTATGGGGACAATCATCCATAGAATAGCCTAAAAATTTCTTCATCTCACCTAATATATGACATCTAGACCTGCAAGTAACATTATGAGTTACTTCATGAGTATTAACTTTTTAATCCCAAGAATCATTCTCACTGACGCCCCCCCCCTACCCCCATCCCAATCCACTGATTTTATGAGCAATCATAAAACATGAACTATCAAAAAGTCTCATGTATTCATGAATAATTTCATTTCATTGTCTAGTCTGTCTAGTTGGGCAAAAAATTGGGCAGTATATTTTGTATCTGATAAAAGCCACTTACTACCCCATAAATCAGGGGGTATAACACTTTCAATTTATGCATTTTATTTCAGCAGAATACCCACAATAGAATACATTCATCATGATATATATATTTTTATATCCCATATGTCGAGAATCTTGGAGCCTGATTTTTTTAAATGGGGTAACATGACGATAGGTTACATGACGATAGATTGCATATCTTGACAGTCGAAGTAAAGTAAAGTGCAGAAAATAATATCCTGTCTATCACGTATGAGATTGGCTTTTTTTTGTGGTGATGCCACATACTGGTAGACAAACATGCTGAGAGTAAATGGGCCACGATTTTGCGAAATTGGGTCGTCAGTTATCTCAGGAGCAACACTATCTTCCCTTGCCTTCAGCCTGGACAGATAGCAGCCTCGAGATTATCTCTACAATTATAGTTTGCCCCATTGCCACAGTACATGTGTACAGTTGGTAATTATTCCCTTAGTATTAGTATTAAAAAATTCACTTGCAATCTACACCTTTTTTTAAACAAATACATCATTAATATTCTGACACATGATAGAAAAGGGTACTTTCTCTCTTGTTGAGTGAATATTTGTACACCTACTTTTATATGATGTATATCAGTAGTCAGTGACGTACGCAGGATTTTTTCTAGGGGGGGGGAGGGGGAAGGGGGTTTAACATTTTGAAATCGGGCCGAAAAATTTGNTAAGGTCACTTTTTTAGGTCAACCATTGGCATAATTTTTAAAAAACTTCAAAAGGGAGGGGTTTTGCTTAAAAAAAGGGGGGGGTTTTGCTTTTTAAAAATACCAAAGGGGGGGGGTTAACCCCCCCAAACCCTTTCCCTGCGTATGCGCCTGTCAGTAGTTATGCAAGTTTATTAGTTATGTTTACACAAAGTCAATATCACTATTAACGGCTCTAGCATGCTCTCATAGTTTTGAAAGGAAAATGAGAGGGTTGATTTTGGAAAAGGTGCTACTTGTCTGTATAAATCATGATTATTCAAAACATGTCATTCATTTAATTAGCGATACATTTAGAGTCATTTGGTGTTATTTTCTGTGCCTTAGGCTTTAATAAATGTAAAGATATGATATCCCACGATAAATCAGTATTCTGTCTACCCATCCACCCATTGAAGCCCACAGCTATTACATGCATTGGTGGGGAAAATTTAGTGGAATCATTCATTCAAAATTGTAAACATTTAAGAAGTAAAGTGTGACTGAAGTAATCTGTATTGGGGTGAACTTCACTGGAATGTCTGTAAATTGTATAATTGTCTCCAGCTGTAATGACTAAATAAAATGCCTAACAGACCATCATTCTGTTATTATACTTTGATGTACTTCATTTATTACAAAGTCTTTTTTTGATAGTCCCATAATGAAATTAGATAGGATGTAGGAGTCGAGTTTGGTAGCTTGTATTGAGTGCGTCCCTTTGTTATCATCTACTGATAGCCAGAAGGATGTTACCTCTGATGGCTTTCAGTCAACCATAGTGTCTGTTTGGTGCCAGAAGGGTGTTAAACTCATATAACTTTACAAAGAGTTAATGTCCTTTTATCTCCAAACAAATGATATTTAACTTGCAATCATATTGGTATCTATATTGGACAAAACAGACAGGTTTATTGGATCGAGCAAACAGATAGTTTTAAGATACTGGTTCGGTCATTATTCTGTTAAACTTACAAGATGTCTATTATGGTGTAATTGGGATATGTTAGTATATAGCTGTGCCACATTTTAGTCTAACCTAGATACTTCTTTTATTTAGCAATTTACTAATTCCCTGACATATTTTTGTAAGAACTTGATGTCTGTCTCCCTTGCACACCTTGATCATGTCAGAAGTGGTGACTCATTCAGAATGGAAGAAAAGATGCTGAGAATTATATTTTATGATGTTTGTGTACATAAAGTAAGATTATGATAAGGAAGTGGTTTGTTATACTAATGATATACTTGTAATAAATTCACCATTCTGTGTATATGTTTAAAGAAATGAGCATGTTGCAAGTCTGTAAATTTGAAGTGTTTGACTATTTTTTTAAAAGGGCAGTATTTTATGAGGGAGAAAGAGAGAAGGGGTAGGAATCAGGGAGAGAGGAAGAGAA
>BEXV01000062.1:345080-375090 GCA_003118195.1 Hemicentrotus pulcherrimus | reverse complement strand
TAGTAATAGATATATTGATTATATGATTACTAACCAAGATACAACATGCATATTTAATATGTATTTGTGTACGAGCAAATTTCACCAGTATTCCTCGAGTATGGGAGGAGGATTGCACCTTTTAAAGGGTGCAGGATGAAACCACTAAAGGTGCTGCTATTGCATCGGTATACACCCCTAATGGAGCAGAATTGAACCATTAAGGGTACTAACATGTCTCCTGAAAGATGCAATCTTGCACCCTCTTAAAGGGTGCAGGATTGAACCTATAAAGGTGCTGCTAGTGTTGCATCGGTTTGCATCCCTAAAGGTGCAGGATTGAACCATAAAGGGTACTAACATGTCCCCTGAAAGGTTCAATCTGCAGGATTGCACCTTTAAAAAGGGTGCAGGATTTAACCCCTAAAGGTGCTGCCAGTGTTGCATCGGTTTGCACCCCTAAAGGTGCATACTTGCACCATTTTTCTTAGTGTGTGTTCATTTAATACCCCTTTTCGGTCGCAGCACTAATAAAGGCTATTGACTTTTATAAGCTTCATGTCTCCTTATTCATGTTATTGTTATTTCGCGATCCGTTCTGTCAATTTTGTAAATGCCCCCCTTTTTTTGTTTAAAGATGAAAGGAATAAATTGAAAGTTAAATTTAAACTTGTCAATTCAAAACAAAATGTATGATCATTACTAAATTTGACAAGATAATGTTGGTAGATAGCAATCATTACTTGATTTATTAAGGAGAAACAGTGCTGTATCTATCTGAAATTTGTAAATGAATATCTGTTGCCCTAGCAATAAAACCTTACTATCAAATTAACCAGTTTTAAAAGCTTGTGTACTTTTTAAAATTTGGTTGAAATCAGCCAAGATTTTAACAGCATATCAATTTGAAATACGAAAATGTAGATTTATGTTATGCAATAGGATGCAAGTGCTGCGGTTGGGATTTTAACCCGATTCATTATGGCTAGTTTGGAGAGTAACTCATCCAGTGGACCACAATACTTGAAGTTGATATAATGCTCAGTGGTCGAGATGCCGATCGGAGAATAAACTACTCCAGCATACACATTTATATTTACAGCAAGAAAATATTTTTATACCAAATGTCAATACATTTTGAATGAACTAAATAAGTAAATGATCAGCTATAACCAGTGCTGCCATCGGAAACGCCGGAAAGACCAATGTATACCATTTTCGCCCGTGGCAGGTGCATTAATGGCATTCCATAGTAACCCGCACTTGACCATGGAAAGATCATAATGGCAGACATAGCAACGGTCATTATTGCTTGAAAGTGCTATCGATCTTTCCAATTTTAATTAATCAATACCAAATACCATTCAAAGGGAACACGCCAACCCAAAAGGCACAGTTTTCCAAGGCCTTCAATACGTTTGGTCAAGATCGGTTTAATTTAGATGCCTTCGTTATAATTTGAGATAAAGAGCAGAGAATGAATGGTATTGCTATGGTTATTGCAGCGAAAAAAGAGGTTAACCTGCATGGCCAATTTCGTAGGTAGAATGCGTGGAGATTGTTTTTCTTCCTTGAATGAAGGCATAATAGATTCTGAATTTACTGAACCATTTATCCTTGAGATAGAAAGCTTGTTATTGTGTGTATGCGTATGTGCGTGTGTGGGTGTGTGTGTGTGTCTTTGTGTTCATGTACCTATACGTTTACTCTGTTGCTAATTTATATATACTGCAATTAAGATTTTGTTTAATTATTTTTATGTACAAGCAATCAATATTGAAAACGTTTATTTTATTCAATTGTATGATATTCTTTGTATTACACATTTGGAGAAATAAAACAAAATTGTTTTTAAAAAATGAAAAAGCGTGTGTGCGTACGCGTGTGTAATACACCATCCGGAACAGGGATCATACCTCAAGCCAGGTAGATTAAAGAGAGGATTTAAAAGATCATTAGCGCAACATATATATATTCCTTTTTATTATTATCAAACAAATATATATTCTAACAGGTTGATCAACTATGTTTTGTATTCTCCCCTCTTATATTCGTGCGTTATCACCACGCTCTTTCTCATATAGATTCCTCACGTTCCTTTTTTTCTAGAGTAAGGGAAGTAAGCACTGCCGCTCCTCACCCTGGACTATAAATGGTTGCAATAACCTTTCGGAGGCGAGCTGTGTATGATTGAATCTCTTTGGCATAACTCAATATAATTATAATGAACACAAGTTTATGAAATGATGTGTGTTCCCTGGTCGATTACTTATATGGTGGTGATTGTTATTTTACCTGACTGCCAAGAAAGCATATGAATGCTTGTAAGTAAGCAACCAGACGGTCGACGGCCTTATGTCCTTTCCGAGGGACCTGGTAATGAATATTAATACCTTACCAAAAGGGCACTAGCGAATCGCCTTAGTTTTGAACCCGGGTCACCGGATTTCGAGGCCACTGCTCTACCGACTGAGCTATCGCGCCTCCTCAAACATGATTGCAGACTGATTCTTGTTGCAACCTCTCTAAAATATTCAGTATTCCTCTTTGTCTATTGCTGTCTTTTAACTATTCATCACAACCTTGGTATCAATAAACCCGTCTTAGTGATTGATCACATCGGAGTTGCAAAGAGGCAGGTGATCACACACTTCCAGTTAAGTAATGATAAAGGGACTTGCCAAAATACATTGGTAATTTCTGAGGAGAGGTGGGATAGAAATTACATTTCGTATTCTCTCATCATTGCGATCCAAGCCGTTAACACTGGATCTTGTGTCAGTAATTTAAAGATAAAGACCAGTTATGATCATGCAATTGCATTGTGAAAAAAAACGTTGTGGAATCAATCAGAAAGGTTGATCATCTAGCATATAAGTATCTATCAGGTCCAAATAGATATAAAAATTTACCAAATATATCAATTAGCAGGCGGTTTCTCGGCAAAATTGTATGATCACTTATTAGTCAAAACATATTTTTTCACATGATTGGTAATAAGAGCTTCCATTTCATTTTTTGAGAGGGGGCGTTTCCAAAATTGGTCTTTACCTTTAAAGACACAAATCCAATATATAAATTCGAGGTGCGGAAATCCAATGCATGAATTAGAGGTGCGTATACAATTGAAACTGATACCTTGTATTCATATGTTATTGTTACGGTAAACATAAAGATCATCATAAATTTAATTAAGTTAGTGTCAACCTACACCGCTCTGG
This sequence comes from Hemicentrotus pulcherrimus, assembly GCA_003118195.1. NCBI lineage: Eukaryota > Metazoa > Echinodermata > Echinoidea > Camarodonta > Strongylocentrotidae > Hemicentrotus > Hemicentrotus pulcherrimus. Next base: position 371,890 of record BEXV01000062.1, on the reverse strand, counting down.
GATATTGAAATTTCATATTCGGACTTTGTTATGATAAACAAGATGACCACTATGAATTTAATTATAAGTATATTTAGGCCCAATCAACTCTAGGGTGTTCAATTTTCATATCAGGGCTTTGTTCTATCACAACAAGTATTATTAAAGGTAATACAAAGTTTTGGGAATTTTTGAAAATTTGGTGGATGATGATTCTTTACAATTTTGATATATGTGGATGCCCCTGTGGATGTATAATAAGCACTAAAAAAAATTAGCCCCTAAAACACTTTTGCTTTCGAGAAAAAATGAAAATAAAAATTTATCGGTGCTCCCGATAAATTTTGTAGTATGTAGTTGTGATATATACCTACCAAACGGGAATAAATAGCTTGTCGGTCAAAATTATTCAAGAAACATTGTTTTATAAATCTTGACCTTGAGAGGGCGCTATACAACATAAAGAGTTTGTTATTAACTGCTTAACTGCTTGGTGGCAATAATGACATGAAATGGAAACAATTTTCGAATATATATTCAGAACGGTAGGAGGAAAGTTAATATTTCTTTGCAATTATAACCCCAAAACAATCAATATTAAGGCACCCAATCTATACTTGGATTTTTTGAACATCTGGAATTATCTAAAGGAAAAGGAATATATTGTAAAAGAAACACATAATGAAAATCAAATTATCTTTAACAACACTTTTATTGAAGGTAGGATAATTCCTTTTAATGCAAAATTATTTAATGTGAACATTTTTCAAGTTAAACATTTGACGGACGCAGAAGGTGATATGAGATCAGGGGACTATTTCATTAGGAAAGGGCTTAATGTAGACGATCTGTTTTTTCTTAATGATCTATACACCAAATTGCCAGCTGCCTGGAGGATTAAGAGAATTTACAGAAGGATAGATGATACTCTAAATGACACTGTTGATTTTTCCAACATTAACTTTATCATTAACAAAACAGTGTATTCTTTTGAGGCTGTCTCTTCCAAAATGCTATATAACATTTTTATTGCTACAATACAAGATGCATTTGCTTTTAAACATCCAGAGGTAATAGCTTTAAATCTAGATAAGTCGGAAACTACAACATGTTTCTCAATCCCCAGATTTTCCACTCTAGATGGGAAGTTTAGGGAATTTCAGTATAAACTTTTACATAACATCATATTTTGTAATGATAAATTGTATCTTTTTGGATTAACACAGTCAAATTTATGTTCCTTTTGTAGAAAAGAAGTAGAAACCTATCGTCATATCTTCTTTGAATGTTCTGAAGGGACCAGAATATGGAATGAGATGGGAAACAGTTTAAAGATGTTTCAGTTTCTTAATATACAATGGATTGATGTGTTGCTTGGTTTCAGAACAAATATGAAAGAAAATATATTGTTAAATCATGTATTAATTTTGGTCAAATATATGATTTACAGTAATCGTAAAAATGGAAAGTTCCCAACTAGTAAAGAAATATGTAAGGCTGTAGAGAACTCAAAAAAAGTTGAACATGAAAAAGCAAAATTAAAGGACAAACTGCCAATACATTATCAAAAATGGGAAAATGATGCCCCTTAAGGCAGGGGAACTGACTGTATATATATTGTAATTCCTGTTCCGTGTTCACTCCCTCACTTTCTCATCGATCCGGACACTTATCTGCTATCGTGTTTGCTTGTTTTTTTTTTAATAATTTATATGTATGTGTGTGTGTATATATGTATATATATGTGGGCGTGGAGGGGTGGTCTGGGGGCGTGGGACGTGGCTGTGCTTTGCAGGTTTGTTGCGGGCTTTCGGCTTGTGGGGCCTTCTTCGGGTTCTTGCTTGTGCGTTGGGCTGTCGGTGTGTTTATATCTGAAGAAGAACCTGAGGAGGGCCTCGCGGGCCGGGGGCTCGCGGTGGACTTGTGAGGTGCAGCTGCGTCTCGCGTTCCTGGACCATTTTCTTCGCGCCTACATATTCTGGAACACCCATTGCCATGTCAGAGTTGAGAATTTTCGCATATATATATATATATGTGTGTGTATGTATGCGGTGTTTATATATATTTTTTTTTAAATAACGGTATAGTCCTCCACTGATACAAGACCCTTATATACTTTTAATGAAAAATGCACCATATCAATTATCATTATGTAAATATAACACATTTTGTTATGAGTTATGAAGCAGCACCTTCACCTTATATTTTTTTGTTTATATAAGAAAATCTTTATTCAGATTGCTTAAATTACATTGAACTAAATAATTTGCTTATTATGTTGAAATTTTTTTCCTTTTTATAATGTTGTATCCAAGTATTACCGTCACCTTTTACTTTTTTTTTAAAGGAATTGGAGCACATTCTTTACACTTGTTTGAATGTATACTATATTAGTTTGGATACTTATGGAAAATATTTGTTTGAATATGTCTGTGTTTATAATGTATGAGAAGACAATGTACTACATGTATGTTTATATTGTAAGAACAATTGTGTTCCTATTCATCATTTTGTATAATTATGAAGATCTGAATAAAGGCAAAAAGCTTTTTAAAAAAATAAAAATAATAATTTCATAACTTTAGACTCGATTTCAACCGCGACAACAATCACTGCATATTGTAGGATCGCATATGCTTCCAATATGTTCATTTGAACCAAATTCATAGCCATACAAAAACTTTGTAATACTTTTAAGTCTACAGCATAACAAGTTTTAGATTGTTACACCGCATATTGTGTTGATACTAGCATGAATTGTAAATATTCAAAAAATCAAATCAAATTAGTGAATTAGTAGAGCGGCAATGTCTACTTGCCTCAGTAAAGGCGCTGATGACTGACAGATTACTGAATATGCTGTCCATAATTCACCTGGGAAATCCAAAGGCAAACATGACAACATAAGTTTTGTTGTTGAAGTGCCCGGACATTATACAACCCCCTCCTCCTCCTCCTTTCCTACTAATGTCTATTATAGGGAGGGGGACAGCGGCCCGTGCCACAATCTAAAAAGCCCGATCCCATCTTTCACCTTGTGCTCACCCCCTTTCGAATTTTGATCCAAATTGTCCCCTCCGTGCCCCCTTTTATTTAAAAAAACAACACTGATTCCATGTAAATGAACAATGGGTAAGTAAATTATATTTTATCAAGGATGGGGCAATATCATCTACCCTAAAAGATATTTTTCTTTCTCGAAAGAGTAACTGAAGTGATTTGGTTCTGGAACATGATTCGAATGTCTCTGGTAAATGAATTTGCCAAAGATATATATTGACACACATTCACTACAAATGTCAATCTATCAAAAATATGGATCATAATTAGAGATTGAGTTAAAATACCATGCCATACAGTGCGTCCCAGAAAAAACGAAACCGAGAACTATCCATGTTTTATCATAACTTAATCACAATTATAATTGATAAATGACACATATTTGGAAAGATTAGATCCTCCTCTTTCATTTGATGCAACTGATATGATCCATATTTCACGCCCGTGTGATTAAAACGCAAACAGATTTGACAAAAGACTTAACTCCGTTTTGTTGATGATCAGCAATGCATCAGGTCTTTCGTTTTCTTTGTGCATGGCTGATCGTCAACGAAGCGGGGTTAAGTCTTTTGTCAACTCTGTTCGTTACAACGGTGATCAAATTATGGAAATGGAAGCATTACTTTAAACAAACAGAATTTTGTTATTCTTGGCTCATTTTTCCTGATTGAGGTGTCATATGAAAGGGGAGAAAATGAACTAAATGTCGTTTATCAATTATAATTGTGATTAAGTTATGATAAAACATCGATGATTCTCGGTTTCGTTTTTTGTGGGACGCACTGTATTTCTAAATGTAATCCACCCCCCCCCCCTCGAACTTTGGATCTTACGCCCTTTTCTTCTCTCTCCATTTACACCCTCTCTAGAGGACACCTTTTCTCTCTCTCTCCATCTAGCATTCTTTCCCCCTCTCTCTCCTTCCACATTTACTCTCTGTTCATGTTTCTTCCACCACCCCCCCCCTCTCTCTCTATCTCTATTCCCCCTTCTTCCTCCCTCATTTCTCCCAAACTTCTCTTCCCCTCTCCATTCATCATTATCCCCGACTTATTTTCACCCTCTCCTTCTCTCTACGCCTTCATTCTATCATTCTAATTTCATATTTCTCTCCTATTTCCATGAATTATTACCTCTTAGTAAATTAAGAAATATTGGTACAATGTCGTTTATTGTGGTGGCTTTTTTACCAGACTGCTAATAAAGCGTTAATGCTCATTAGTAACCAACCAGAGGACCGACGGCTTTACGTCCTCTCTGAGGGACCAATCCTCTCATTATTATATGGTATTATTCATAACATAGCAACCTTTAGCTTTCCTTCAGGTTCATATATTACCATTTTGTCGTTAAATCTATACATATACATGCACTTCCCTCAAGTGAAACTTCATAATTCGATTTACAAAATACAAATACAATGATTACACAAACAACAAAAAATGAGAGGATCAAATATCAAAATGTAATTGTAAATATGATTTATTTCACCTCTGCAATGTGAAATATGATATGTGACCAGACTGAGTTGAATTTATGTATATTAAAGAGCCAGGTAGGAAAACCATGTTATGAACTGGAAAAAGTCAACAAGTCAATACTTACTACATTTAAATATGCAATATCTTCTTTGTGTTGAAATGCACATTGAATATAAACAAATATGTGATCAGTTGACTTGTACTTTTTCAATTAATCAACAAACGGTGATGAAATAGTTGGGATTTTACTTAAAAGTAACGCTATCAATATAGACACCTGACTAGTGCTACCACAAGTTAATCTACTAGGACATTTCATTTAAACTGCCAAAATAAGGACTAGCTTTAGACCCCATGACCATTTTGCAAGTCCTAATGAATAACATTTGTAAAATCAACTTTCATGTCTCTTTCCCTCCCATTTTGTAATTCCTTTAACCCAGCATAAGTGCATATGTCAGACCAACCTGTTACAATCTTATGCTATTGTCACATGTACAAATATGGTTGACAAGGGAAAGCAATAGGCCATAATTCGTAATGTAATCAAATTTAATGCACTAATCTTTAATAAGTTCCTAGTTACACATTATTTCATTCATCTGTTACAAGTTATTGTACTTCAATAGTCAGAATGCGAATCTCATAAATTATTTTTTGCTAGGTAGGACAAGCCATTAGATTTGTGCATAGAATTTGATTATATTATGAAAACAGCCTATTGCTTTTCTCTGCCTGGCCTGAAACGAGGCCCACACACATTGTATAGAACAGGCAAACAGAGCGATAACAGACAGGGTCTGAAATCAAGCAAAAGCTGATAAACTGGGATTTTTGTGGTTGAGGACTGAGAACCAGGGCCGTTTCATAAAAATTGTTATCAATAGTGAATGTTATATTTCTAAGACAGATTTGCTTTCAGAAGGACTATATAACAGTTGTTGAAACTCATTACAGATAATTAGTTTTATGAAACAGGGGGGCATTTCACAAAACTTGTCATCAGTGACAAATGACAATTTTTGTTATAAGCTACTGAAATGCTTGCTTCTGATTGGTTATCTGCAGATTTGTCACTAAATTTGGTCATTTGTCATTGAAAAAAGGNCCCCCCCCCCCCCCCCAGGACCCAGATATCTGAAGTATGCAGCAGAGATGAAAACAAGGGAAATAAATGAACAATAAGAGCCTTGGTTTACATAAATAGCTCCTATCTAAAATATAAACTACCAGGTACTCTCTGGGTATAGTGTCAGCTCAGAGCTAGAACTGCATTGACCCTGTACTTAATGATGCAAGAAAGTCATTACAGTTAAAACCAGAAGAGCTTTAACTCAAATATTTGAATAAAGTATTGATGCTCTTAACAGACAATAGCATGAAAATCACATCTATTTGTTCTTGCTCAGTGTTCGCTGTTTCTCTGCATGTTCAACAATCTTCTCCTCCACTCGGAGTCCCTTTCGTCGCCGGACACCGTTCATGTACTTCTTGGCTTGGTTTTCGTAGTCGGCCTTCTCCCCAAAGTGGAGCAGCTCTTCCTCTGTCGACGGCTCCCAGTAAGGATCACCGGGCACCACCTGTGGGTCAGGTCATAGAGAGGTCAAAAGTTACAGGTCAATTGTTGACACTGTTGTTGTGATACTTGGTAAATTCAACCAGGATGTGGACAAGTTATCCAATTACTTCAGAAAACACAACTGTAAGTATTTTACAGACACAAGGTATGAATATGGGGGGGGGGGGTGAAATATGTAATAAAATTTTTAAAAACAGATACTGAAAGTTGTTTCAATAGTCTGTCAATTCTTATCTCTGTCCATGCTTACCTCATGGACTTTGCATTTTGTACTTGTCTCATGTTGGCAAGTTATTACAGAGGTTGTTATTTCGGCCCCCCAAAAAAAACAAAAAAAAAAATTCACTTGATTAGCCAAGACTATTGAAACAAGTTTTAAAATCAAACAACAAAGCTCAAATCTGCATTTGCTGAAGTTATTAACACTATACGTTCTTTAACAGTGACCAAGGGAATCTTAATTTTCAGATTTTAAGATCATCATAACTGTATCCTAAAAGACAAGATAAGTCTAGAGTGGACTTTATAGTGATATTAAGAACGCACCTCCCAGTGACTGAAGAACAGCTGTGGACTCGCTAAGCCGCTGGTCTTCTTACGGATGTCCTCTGAGAAGCCAAAGCTCTCTGCTACAGGAAGCACTGCTGCAATCTCAAAGACATCAGAACCCTCTCTCATCTCTTCTTGCAGGATTCGACCATTGCGCTTGGACACCACACCGTACATCCGACCTGAACAAGGAACAGGAAAATTAGTTAAAACAAACTTGAACTCTAGATTCAGTTGTATTAAATTGTAGACAAAATAGGTATACCATTATATCATGCATAAACACCTAAAATGGTTACGATCAAGCATACTAAAAATGTACAAAGTACATAACATTATCTTATGTAATATAGAATAAATGAAATCTGCCTAAAAATTTTCCTCAATTTAGTTGCATGCTCTTTCCAAACTGCAAAAATTCATTTCTTTGTCTCTCTATGCAACATAACATCTTTGCAAAATTACCCATATCAGGTCTTGAGAAGCTCCATGACAAGCCTTTTAACACCTATATAGATTAAGCTTGCACTGGAAACTGTAAAATACTATTGAAGCCTTTGGTATAACTATTCATGTTAAATGCAATGTGGAACAAAGAAAATATTTGTGTGGCATATACAAAGTTGAGCAATACATGTGGGAATCAAGCAAACATTACTCTTTCTTTCTGTCGAATACGGTTTGATAAATACAAATTCAATGGATCCCTTCCTAGCGTATCAGGGCAAATTGAAAGAAAATGTATAAAATAAGAGCAGTGCAATTGTACACTCACTCATACATTACTGAAAACCTCAGAGTATATCACTTTCATTAATAATGTTTTCATGCACAGTTGCTTTGCATCATCTGTTGAGAGTAAGAAGGGCATTAACTCTATGCATACCCTTCTGGCTCTGACCATTTGGTGAGATATTACAATTCACAATGCTTATTGATGCCAAGTTAAAGATAAAGTTGAGTTATGGTCATGCGATTGCATTGTGAAACGATGTGCAATCGATCAGAAAAGGTTGATCATCTAGTATATATTCTTGTGTATTGCAAGGTTCTGGAATCATCAAAGTGATAAGAAATTTGGCCAAGTATTAGTAAAGTTACAAGCACTGTACACAGAAGGATGTGGGACTACACGATCATATGACGTAAAAATCTGTCCCGATTATTACGATGTTACATGCCATATTTAGAATATGAGGGCATTTGAAGAGCCATGCTTTTCAGGGAACATGTCTTATTTGATGTTCTTCCACACTTGCATAATAACAATGATAACGATCACCAATTAATTTTCACTTCTTCCCAGAACTCAACCTTTTTTGAGCATAAAAGAAAATTATAATGCTGTTTACCTAGCACGTCAGCTGTGGCCTGGATATCACACTTGTACATGGCCGCCATGAGTCTCTGTGGCTGTGTTTGGAAGGCTACACGACATCCCTCCTTGATGGTTGAGATCACCTGACCGGAGAGGGGACCGTATACCAGCTGTTGCTGCATGTGGTAGGGGTGCAAACCCCGGAGAGGGCTGTGGGGTAAGGGGGAGCCAAAGGGAGGTGGAGAGCCTAGGGGAGGGAAGGAGAGGATTGGGGATGAAAGAGGTGAGGTACATGTCAGGGATCCTATCCTGGTCTCTTGAGGGTTGTCCACACCTTCTGATGGTATTCCTTTGGGTATGGATATAGTTCTAGGCTGGGATGCCACTTTACTACTGCTATTGCACTGTGTATCATCGTCATCATCTAATTGGGATTCTCTAGATGTATCCTTCTCTGTGCTCTCATGTACATCAGACCCATATCCTGCAGACACCACATCAATGTCAGGTTTCTTGGTAGTTCTGAGATTTGCTTTGTCCACAAGGCCATTATTCATCAAGGACTGGTCCATTTCCCACTTCTCAATAATGAAACACACTCCCATCATAGGTTCTTCACATATCGGCCCTGCGAGGGTGGCCAGCTGGAAGCCACTTCCAATGCTGTTATCAAACTCCCTCAGGACACACTCCTCCTTCAGCCCTCCTTCTTCCAAACAGTCCCACACAGACAACCTCCTGTAGTCTTCGATCTTATTCACCAGAATATTGGGTCCGCATCTGCGTGGTCCAAACGCCCATATCCCATCCAGGCATCCCCTCCACTTCTTCCCAGCTGCATTAAAGACTTCCTCCAGCTTTGATTTTAGTTCCTGCATACTGGCTTTCACCGTCGGAGCAAGTTCTGCGCTTGACGCTTGATCACTTGCCTTCCCCGACAACAATGATGAAATATGGTGGTCTAGTAACCTGATCAACTCTGCATTCTCCTCAAGCAAACTTGTGACAGCTTCTGGAAGAGGGACAGCCCGGATGTTGAAGGTGAAAGCATCATTAGAGGTCTTTATCTCCACCAAACCGTTCTTTAATATTCTGATGTCTTCATTGTCAACGTCCATGGATTGGATCTTTCTATGCACCTGGTTTACATCGTCTATGACCTCGTTCACCATGTCCATCTTGGGTCGCGGGATGATGGTCTCACGGAACGGAATGATTGGAGGAGAAACATTAATCTCTACTTTGGCAAACCTATAAGAGGTAGAAAGACACAGTGCAGAAGTGGATAAATAAATAAATGGAAGGCAACAACATAAAAAGCCGCAGTAAATATTTGCTGAGATTGAAACCTAAAGGAATATCTTCCATGTACACATGCATAATTTATCAGTACAAAAGTTTAAGCATAAATGAATATAAACATAAGGAAAGTTCAGCACTTAATTTACTGGTACAAGTACAATCAAATTCTGCACAAAAATAAACCTTTATGTCCTGTTCTATGAACTCTTATTAACTGTAAAACATTATTGGTCACTGTATATGATTTCTTTAGGCTCACCCAATTGATAAACAATAAATTTACAGTGTCTTTTCAAATGTTGTATGATTCGACGAAAAAGAGATAAAATTTAGAAGGAACTAGATGGAATTTTGACTGTGCACAGTCGAAAATGATGCCTCTGTCATAGAGCAATTTTACAAACCAAAACAGAAGAAATATATCAAATTCAAATTCAATTGTAATCCATTAACAGGTTTTCAGAATATCGTGATTACAAGCAATTTCTCATATACATATATGTCCCTTTGATCTTTGACCTCTTGACCCTAAAATCTACTCAGTTCATTGGCTTTGCAATATGTCCAGAGTTAAATAGTAATCCATCTGTCAGTTCTAATGAGAATGCGAAATGAGAAGCTATTTTTGCACACATAATGAGCCGCATGACCTTTGACCTTGACCTCATAACCCCAAAATCGAATCAGTCCATCGGCTCTGTAAGTAACATACATGACCAAAGTTTGGCAGGAATCCATCAATGGGTTCTTGAGATAACGCGATCACGAGCTGTTTTTGCATACATAATGAGTCATGTGACCTTTGACCTTGTGACCCCCAAATCTAATCAGTTCATTGGCTCTGCAAGATACATACATGACCAACGTTTGGCAGGAATCCATCTATCGGTTCTTGAGATAACGTGATCACAAGCTGTTTATGCATACATAATGAGCCCTGTGACCTTTGACCTTTGACCTCGTGACCCCCCCAAATCTAATCAGTTCATCGGCTCTGCAAGATACATACATGACCTAAGTTTGGCAGGAATGAATCAATTGGTTCTTCAGATAACGCGATCACGACAACGGGACGTACGGACGGACGGACAACCCGAAAACATAATGCCTCCGGCTACTGCGTAACGGAGGGATAAAAAATGCAGGACGATAAATATCCAAATTAAAATGATTAAGATAAACCCCGGAAAGAAAGAATCATTGCAGAAGAAATCACTAGAGAAAATATGTAAGACTGGTTCCTGAAAATACCTTTTTCTGAGGTCATCCAGGCATCTCTCTAGATGTACTTCACCTGCAGCCACGATAACATGTTCACCAGTCTCTTGTACAAACACCTCTACACAGGGATCAGCTTGGTTTAACAGCTTCATGCCTTTCATCATAGCCTGCATGTCAGCTGAAATAAGAATCAAAGATGCTAATTAAATAGAGAGTCCTGAACCTTAAATTGTATTCAGGGAATACTGAAAAGCAAGCAAATTGACATTACAAGAAATAAGAATATATAGAATTCTCTTTACTTGAAAAAGCATACAAAAAAACAAAGAGACAAAGTCTTTATTCCAACAAACAGCCTGAATGTTTAAGAAAGTGAAGTCTGAAAAAGTATATGCTCTGCACTGTTTAAAAACTAAAAAAAATGTAAGGGTACCTACTACAGAATTACAGTAAACTGTCAAGAAATACTTTGGAAAATGCTGTTACTTTCTCATAATAAAAGTACCCGATCAATAGTGTAGGTAAAATCAGGGCCCAAATTATACCTAATGCTCATGAACACAAGTGCACGTAATGAGTAAAATGTCTTCCTTACACAGATGCTTGGGTTCTACTGCGACTCTGACAATGGGTGGGGCAGCAAAGGTCATGTCAGTGAATGCTGGACAGGCAAGACTGCTGGAAACGGTCGCTGACTTCAGTACCATCTCATCTAAGCCTCCAATACCTGGACAAGAATGAAGAAAGCAATCAATTCATGGTAATGTTTCTGGTGAATAGTACTAATTAGTTCTGATAAATTAATTCTGAGAAATGGCTAACAATATTTTAAAAAATAGTAATAATAAAAAGATTATTAGTTTCATAGAAACTACAGAGAGATAAATAGTGACATACTGATAAAGAATATTACCTTTTGGAGAGGAATATTTTATGTATTTTATTTCTGACTTATCTAATCATTCATAGCACTTTAGTATAATATCAACATCATATCTCAATAAGATAAAGAGTAAAGAGGACCACTCACCTAATATGTTTCCAGCAGGGACCTTCTCTAACAGTTCTAGTTCTCTTCCCATCAGAAGATATAGACTATCCACTGTAAACTCAGCTATGTATCGACTGCACTCCATGCTGTTAGACAAAGTACCTCCTTTTTCTGACATCTAAAATGAAAGCAAATAAACAGAATACACTATTAAACACCTTAAGTACTTAAGGAATTTTTAACTTCAAAAATGCAGATAGGTTTGTTCTTTTAATTGGAATTTAATATAGGTTCATTTATAGCAAAGTATGATAATAACCAACTACCGTTGGTGAAGGTGATGGGACAAACTATCACTTTCGAGGTGATCTGGATGTAGCTATCTTTCCGAAGCTAAGTTGAGGGAAGATAGCGTATAAATTCAGATCGCCTAGGAAGTGCTAGTTTGCCATCGCCTGAAACCAAATGGTGATTATTTGCTTTATATTCCACATCCCAAACATTACACTTCTTCCGTCATTTTAGAGCAACAAGTCATCAATTAACAGCTAGCAAACTGTGTACGATACGTACACAGTGCATGCAGTATGGTTGTGTGTCCATATACTTCGCGCATGGCCAAAGTTTGCGTACTAACACTAAAAGAGCTTAAAGAGGAGAGCGATATGCAGCCTATACAATTAAAGTGCATTGCACTGTGTAGATAGGACTTTTACCTTCAGTGAAAGTGTATTGCACTGTGTAGATAGGACTTCTATCTTCAGTGAAAGGGTGTTGCACTGTGTAGATAGTAGCCTATCTACACAGTGCGACACACATTTTGCTTCTCCCAGCAATGATGGGCGAACTATCTTTCATCACGTGATTTACTTTTGACCAATTGTAGTGCAAGATTCTTAGTATGTGGAATATAACATAGAATAATGTTTGAATTAAGAGGAACAACAGTAAAGGGCACAGAAAGAGGATGGGGAGGGGGAGATAACAGGAAAAATAATCATAAAAGTTTATACTAAAGTGCATAAAGATACAAAATGTGACAGAAACGAGTGGAAAGTAGAAGACAAAGAAATTAGGAGAAAAATAGAAAGGCAAATGAGTGGAAATGAGAGAGAGAGAGAGAGAGAGAGAGAGAGAAGCAGAAAAACAGAGAAAGAGAGAGATGGAAAGGGGAAGAGAAAGAGAAATATATAAAGGCAAAAGAGAAGTGAAGAGAGGGGCAGAGAAAGAGAGTGGGGTGAGAGAGAGATAGAGAGAAAATGAAAAGGACAGGATTGAGAACAAGTAGATTGTTGAAAGGACCATTGGATAAAAAGAATGCCCTGCCTTTGAATATTAAGACATCGAACATTGAAAATAAATTGGTGAAACATACCTCAGCCAAAGTCTTTAGAGGATCATGCCTTGGTCCTAGAACAAAGAGCTTTTGTCCTTTACGAATAGTTCCACTGAAAACCCTTGCAAATGCAAGAAACATCTCTCCTGTCTTTTTTTCCTCCTTTTCTTCTGACTCTACCTTCAGGTCTATTGGTTCTGGAATTTCTGAAGTGGTATACAACAACAAATGTGAAACTAACAGGTTATTTTTCTGTGCTATAATGATATTGGTATTCTTATTCTTCATGATCTTTATAATGCAATTGATTCGTTGAAACAATATAAATGGAAGAAAAAACATTTTAAAAACTGAATAAATTATGGTAGAACCTCTCTTCATATGAACTTTAATTTTTTTTTGCCATATTGTGCATTATTTTTAACTAGAGCAGGAGGGGGGGGGGGTGCATGCTTGCCTCTGTAAGGCAAATTAAAGCTGGTGAACTGGGAATTAATGTTTCTTAATCCTTTATTCAGTACGATACAGGAGTTAGTGATATAAGTGTCAGGCAAAAACATCAATACTGTTTATAGCATCAGATGAGGAACTTACTCCTGTTTTCTAAAGGCCCCTTTTTTCCTGATATTTTTACCCACTTTCTGTTTCGATGGCTCATACAAAGTGTCAGAAAGTGTGGATTCATTTTTTTCTGTGGTCACAGCCCATACAATGTTAAATGATGTCTTCTAGAGCCTTGCCAAAAGAACAGTATATTCACTTGCCTGGAGTATCATCTTTCTTTCCTACTTCTCCTCCTCCTCCTTCTTTCTCTTGCTCTGCTACTGCCTGTCTCTCTGCTTGTCTCCTTCTCGCTTCATCTCTCCTCTGTTGGATCTCAGCACTAGTTAGTGGTCTGGGGATTTTAATTAGTACAGTGATCATTTTAATGAGCCCTTTAATCTGTATCTATTCATGTTAAACATTTGATTTCCTGGCATGAAATATTGTAATACATACAGATATGAATGAGGTATAGCAAAATGTAATCAGATAATGAAATAAAAGAAATTATTATCCATATAAGTCTGCCAAATAGTAGCGGTACAATAAATCAGTGTATTCATTATCTTTAGCGCAGTACCCGTATGACTGAGCAATATTGTTTTCGTATTACTCAGTCATCTGGAACTTCAACTATTGATATGGATAACATATGGATATCATTCAAAAACAAAGCCATATTTATCGTGGTATGTCAAATTTTGTTATTTCGCTAGTCAGAAGAATATAGATAATAATAGTAATATTGTATGGCTTTGTTTTCGTGTGATACAAGAATATATTGCTCTCGCTAAGACAATATTAGACTTGTCTCTGACTCGTCCAATATTGTCATAGCTCGAGCAATATATTCTTGTATCACACTCAAAGCTATCCAATATTATATAAATATCACAAAATTTAACAGAAATTACAATTCATCTGGCAAACAATTTTGGTAGAAAAAATGCATAACAGCTGACTAATGAGCAAATATAAATTATGTTATAACTCAATATGATTTTGTATTGGCAAGTAAAGCATACCTCTGTCTGTTTTGTGGTAGTATACTGCTATCTACAACTACCATTTTTGAGATGTAAACAATCACCGGAGCATCATCATCAGACGTAGACTTCTGAAAAGCTTTGGTCAAAATAAATATACAAAGAAATGATATTAGACTGTAAGAACGAACCATGCGGTAGATTACTATGCCACGGTGCTGCAGTGATTATGAAATAAAAAAAATGTACATATAATTTGAATACAAATCATCTCCATGGTCAACAGAAAGAAAAAAATTTGTTTATAATGATGCCTACCCAGCTATCCATGCTTTACCAATTATTACGATTGATTTGATATATCATCCTAATCTTAAGCCCGTTTGACGCAGAAACAACTAAAGCATGCATGACATTACTTCACAAAATATATTATATTATCAGGATCAGCGAGATAGTTTAGATTAAGATTAAAATAGAAACGGTTTTATTTATTTCAACTTGATTTCACTACAGATAATTTGCTCTCGTATGAAACAAACCTTGTTTGAGTTGTTGCGAATCTGGATGGAGGGAATCAAATCTCTGCCCACTGCTACACATGAGTTTCTCTATTCTCTCCTCACTCACATCAGTAGGACTAGGAAGCTTAGCACATATCATGGCTGGTGGATGGTGAGGGCTTGGTCAAGGAGAACATTACTTCTCAACACAAGCATGTGCATTTGGCAGCAATTAAAGCCCCTCTGCACTAGTTTGGCATGGAGGGATTAGACCACCTTGCAAGGTCACTGGCAGGTGGTTATCTCATCAAATCAGCTCTCAATTGACATAAGAAAAAAAGGGCTTCATGGGGGATCAACGGGTACCGCTTAGGCATTGTTGGATGTATAGAGGGGGTGACACGACATTTGCTCCTGCGACAATTGCTCCAGGCTTTATTTCGTCTAAGATGTAGGGTTAGGGTTAGGGTTTCAATAGGGTTTTATGTTAGGTTTAGGGTTAGGTTTAGGGTAGGGTATAGTGTTGAATCCAGGGTTGAAGTTAGCCATTCGATTAGTGTATAAATTTACTGCGGAGCAATTGTCGCCAGAGCAAATGTCATGGAATCATAGAGGGTGCATGAAGCTATAAGTAGTGCAGTGGGGCTTTAAAGGATACATAATAAAAATATGTTTCAAATGATAACAATTGAAAAAGATTTTTCACACAATCAAGTAAATCTTACACCGTATATTTCAAGAATACAAATACATTATTAATCTCCCAAATATTTTTGGCAGAAATTGTGTTCTAGCTTTGACAGATTGGAATATCAAGGGTAGCATTCTGACACATACAGGTGAACATGAAAATGTGATTTCCATCAAGATTATGTTGTATAATGCTGGTCCAAAAAATCCCTGAACTCCATGATTAGCAAATTTAGAATTACCACAAGACAGTCTCTCTCTTTCCATGAACATATATCAAAGTCAGTACTTCTCTGATAAATAGAAAGGTTGAGACAGGATGTTACTACTTGGGAAGATGGCTTGCAGACAGCTCTATCTATAGTCTACAAAAAATATCAACAATGAATGTAAAATGGATTTAGTAAGGATACAGAGAACAGCTTTTGAGACGGGTAACCATTGGTTACAGATGGCCTGTAGACAGATCTTGGTGTCATTATGTCTAAGGTCACGTGGGGTCAGCTTCAATCCAAGAGATTTCACTATCTTCTCCATCTTCTCTTTATCTCTACAAGTACAAACAAACAAATTACATCATTATGACATCATCCTCTTTTTCATGACCAAATCTAATTATCATTATTAATATTATTTATTCAGAAAAAACAAAGAAAATCATTGAATACAAAACAAGAGTAGATTTGGAAAAGAGTCACATGGATGGCAGGTAAATAAAAAGATTAACTAAATAACTATAACCCGAAGGTCTTCTTTTCCAATCATAGTTCACTTTCATATCTCAGAGAGGGTCTTTGATACAGTAGGCAAAATAAGTAGCAATCTATTAAGCTGATTATTATTGATGATCCAAACAAACAGATCTCTGTGCAAGGGGGCTGGAATACTACTGAAGTTATTCTTCAAATTAATATTACCATCTATCTGTCTTAATGTTGCATATTTATGTTTTTAACAAATAAGCAGTAAAATAAAACAGCTCTGTATTCAGTCCTTACATTTACATATGTGTCATGTATTGAGATTTCAGTGTACATCTTGAAAAAGTCAAAAGTGATGTCGTTCACAAAACTTTACTGGTATTGGGACTAATGCCATTAGTCTCCTTGCAGCTTGATATGTTTTGTGACTGCTTTGTACTTACTTCCTGACGATGACCGTGTCATAGAGTGACCATATGTTCTCCAACACAAACTGCACAAACAATGGCTTCTTTGCTTTAGCCTGGATGAAGAAAATCATGAAAGAGGGAGGGGGGAAAGGATGGAGGGAGGGAGAAAAGGGCAGGAAGTGACAGGGAGGTGGGTGGGCAGGTCAGAGGAAGGGAGAGAGATTAATACTATATAGACTTTTTTTTCGCCACAGCACAGTAGACTATAATGGTATCTGTGTTTCATACATTGATATTACTTTATCATTATTATCATTATTATACACTTCAGTTCAGAGTAGGCCTGTTACAGCAATATTAAGTCTCTACGACAGCAAGCAAAATTAATGTTTACTAAAGTAAAAATATAATGTCAAAACATAAAGCAGAGGCTGTATACATGCTAATAAAATCTGAAAGTGTTAAATTTTGAAAAACTCTCAACATGAATCATTAAAAAATAGGATAGATACCTGGGCTCCTTTCATGATTCTCTTTGACTTTGCATGAAGGTAAAAATCTCCCCACAGAGTCTTACGAAGGACGTCTGCTCTCACACCTAATTTGCTTGCATACATCTCAGCAAAATGGTTGATGCTGTAAAGAAAATTGAGATACACAGTAGAGTCAGAGAATAGCTTACAAACAAAGTGGTATTCATGCATGCTCCTTTTCTTAATCCCCAGTGTTGGACGTTTTCTTTTAACTGTTTAATAGCAATAGGAAATCCTCAAGAAAGCTTAAAAGTGGTAAAGAATTACTTCATTTGAGGACAATTTTGAATCCATTTACAAACTTGTCATACTTGGTGTTAGAGAAGCAGGGATCATTGACTCTTTTGTTGATATTAAAGACATGATGGTGGTCAGGAATTTGGTGAAAATTTGAGTTTCTAAATAATCAGTGACCAACCCAATCAGTTTATCAAAGTCTCAGAAAAACAATTTCAATTATTTCATGACTATTCCATGTTTTCTATGACCATGGCATGGCAATAACAAAGATCTCCATACCTGAAACCCCAGCCATCCAAGGCACTGGCAAAGATCACATTGCCCTGGTCTGGTGAGAAGTAGATATGAGAGTCATCGGTGTCCTCTAATCCATCGCTCCAATCATAAACCTGCTCCTCTCCTTCCTTAGCATCTCCACCACTTACTTCTTCTTTTTTCTGGACGGAGTCTTCAGTTTTCTGGAGAGTGTTAATTATTCATCTTGTTGTCATCATTTTACAGGATGACCATAAATAATAACATTCTGAAAATCTGGAGTCTGTATTGCTTTTTCACTTGGACGAGGATAAAACTAGATTGTTGTGGTTTTAGTATTGGTTCAATGTTCTTGTTCTTGCAAAATACAACTTAATTGAAAAGCAATCTCACTCATGAAACAACCAGCCAAATTATTGAGAATAGAAAATGATCATAGGCTTTTAAAAACAGCAAAATGTACAGTATTTCATAGTCTAAATTTCCATAGCCTAAATCTCCTGTAGGTTTTTTTTTGGCATCATCTGGCACACAAATCAAATGAAAATTGTTCTAAAAGTACATGATCAAAAAGATAATCTTGTTCATCACTGTAAACCTATTTGAGAAAATGATCTTCAAAGTCTTAAACATGGAAACATCAGCAAGCTTCTCAAAACAAGCCAGTAAACAAGAAAGGTCAAACTTTAAACTTACACTTGAAGTCTTCTCCAGGACATGGGAGGCATAGAGGTTTCCTACAACAGCATTGACCTGCTCCAGAACCTGCTGCAGGTGGAGATGTGCTTCCATTGGTGTGTACTTGAGCTCACTGATCAACCGGTCAATCTTGTTCAGGACCAGGCATGGTTTGATATGCTCTAACCAGGCTTGTCGTAAGACAACATGGGTCTGATTATAATGTATTGGAAAAAATTAACACATTTGCTTTAAACTTACAGGCCTTTGGATTAAATTGGATATCTATAATAAAGCAGGCTAGCTGTAGGATGGCAGGATAACACAAGTTTGATTGGAGTTTATTCAAAAAAATTAAAAGTAACTTCATTTAATATTTGCTTCCAAGTTATAGAT
Organism: Hemicentrotus pulcherrimus; assembly: GCA_003118195.1. NCBI lineage: Eukaryota > Metazoa > Echinodermata > Echinoidea > Camarodonta > Strongylocentrotidae > Hemicentrotus > Hemicentrotus pulcherrimus. Next base: position 353,139 of record BEXV01000062.1, on the reverse strand, counting down.
GAAGATAGACGCGAGATTGAAACTGGTGAAAATTCTAGAATAACAAAGAAGGATATAACACAGAATAATTCTCTACTTATTTGTGATTCACATTGGCGCCTTGCAAAAAGGTGTAAAATGTGTGCATAGACAAATGATTTACATATCAGAGGGGGGGATGGTGTATATGCAGCATATATCAGTCTGTACATCATCCATAGTTTGAACAGGTGAAGACTATTATTCAAGAATCAGATCTAAAGAGTTTCAAAAACAAAACATTGTGCTTATGTCCTTCTGCCTAGCACATAAAGATATAGTGTCAACTGGAAAGCTCTGATCATAAGATACCGCATGCACATCTTGGGATATGAGCTGGACAACATTGGCTACACTCAGTACTGGTGTGAAGCTGCCGATCAATTATAAAGCAGCAATTGGTTGGAAGACTAGCGATCAGTTTGGATGAATCACAACTCTTTACAAAACTAGACCGAGAAATCTAACCTGTGGGCAGACTCCTTCCACAACATCAATGACCACTAGGGCTCCCTCACACAGTCGGACAGCAGTAGAAACTTCACTCGAAAAGTCAACATGTCCGGGGGAATCAATCAGATTCACCAGGTATTCCTCTTCTACAGAAAAATGTCAGAAATATAAACATTTAAAATCGCAAACATGTATTCCAAATATCTTTGAGAGTCAAATCTTTAACTAGGATTCACTTTGTCAATGTTAACCCTTTGACGACTGAATTCTCTCTTTTCTATTGGCATAATATAGTAACCACTCGATTCCAGTAGGCAATGGTTTAATATTAATACAATTATTGCTCTATAATATCCAACTTTACATTTCAATCACCCTTTATCTTCCCAAAATTATATAAAAACCTTGGGCAGGTTAACGTGCCCACAGTAGTGAAAGGTTAAAGCTGAAAGTGCTCTACAACAGTCTTATTAAGAAAATTCAATGTAATAATATTCCTACTTAGGATACAGAAAAGCAGTTTCCTAAAAATTGAACAAGGAATACAGAAACAATAAAGTATGAAAGGTACATGCAGGTGACATTAGACTATGTGATATAAAGCATATTTTGACCTTCATTTGTTTATCATGCTTTCCAGCAAACAGAAACTGCTAAACATAAGCAAGAATCATTTAGTTCTGATAAAGAACTTTGGGCACCTCTCTAAATAGCCAAAATAGCCCATCTGTCAAACCATCACCATCATAGGTCTAAAGGAAAGCAAGACTGGGTGTATATCTATGTTTATATATGAAACATACCTGGAGTATTGCTATAGAGTAGAGAGATGGCACTAGACTTCATGGTAATGCCTCGAAGCTGCTCATCTTCACGACTGTCCATGTACCTCAGCTTGCCAGCCATACGAGTGGAGATGATTCCATTGCTAGAGATGAGAGCATCAGCAAGGGTGGTTTTGCCTGTACAGTAACATCAATTGAATTGAGTATCTTATTCTCTGTTTATTCTCCTGGAAGTTTGTACATTTGAATTGTTTACCAAAATTAAGGAATTAACCAATCAAACAACAATCAATACTGATAGTAGTACCGGTAACATAAACTAGCCCAACCTATTCATAAAGTATATCTTTATGGGTAAAGTGCATTGTGTTTTTTTTTTTTGTTTTTTTTGTCTCTCTAGATTTTCAATACATAGATTACAAGTTGTTCGGTCAGTAGTCGGCAAATTTATTATAAAAAACAGAAAATGAGCAATCAGCGTAAAAGTATGTTCAAATGTTAATAGTCTTGTTGTAATTCTTTGACAAAAACCTGTTCTATTGTTATTTTGTCTTACCATGATCAACGTGTGCCAAGATACAGATGTTTCTGATCTTGTCTACATTACTCTGCAACTGGGTAAGCTTCTGAACTGAGACTGATCTCATGATTATGTCTTGAATTCTGTAGGAAATAACAAAATACAAATCCATGTGAAATGGTCAAATCAAATCCATTTGAAAAATTTAAAGGCTAAGCACACTCATATCAAAAGCCAGCTGTACTATTTTGGCCGGGAGGGATTAGACCACACAGCGTGGTCAATGACAAGTGGCTGTATCATCAACTCAGCTCTCAATTAACATAAGAAGAAGAGGATCGTGCCCCCATGGTCACCAATTAGGCATTGTTTTGCTATATAGAGGGAGCAAGTAGTTACAAGTAGGACAAATAGTAGGCCCGAGTCATGTCAGGATTTTCATAAACCGGGTCTCGGTGTGATCGACCGTACCGACTCAAGCCTAACAAATAGCTATGCATAATAATGAACACAATCACTGCTGGACTAGTCAAAAAGAAATATCAAAATCAGTGGACAAAGGATTGAATTTGCACACTCTGTTACTGCCCCAACATACACCACTTTCAACCTCCTGTAGGTTCCGGAATGTAAGCTCAGGAGTATGGTTTTTACCCATAAATTACCACTTTTATTGTAAATAAAAAATGTACACCCTTTTGCTCCACTCAGCTATCACCTGCTGTCACAGCACATCCAGTCCAAATCTAGATTGGAAAGCTCTGCTGCAAGGACTCCTTTAAAAGGTTCAAGAATTGAAGATAGATGGCTTGATGATTTGATTCATGGGATTTTTGCAAATATATATTCATATCTATTAAAGAACCTCAAAAATATACTACTTATTTGAGGTTTTATGACATAAATTTAGAATCAAAACTTTTGATAATTTTCCCCTTCCTACTTTATGGTGTATCCTGGATCTTGAATATGAAAATAACCTTGCACTATATGACCATATAATAGTCCATAGGCCACTTATAGCAGCATTACTATAGTTTGTGCAGTGAAAATAGATGAAGACACACTTTGCTCTATATTGATTCATAAAACTCTAATACACTGTTGGACAAGACTCAACAGAATTCACTTTAAAAATAGGCACTTTACCTCATTGATATTTGATGACGTATCAATAGCATTAAGATACAATCAATTTAAACTCACTAACCATGCCAACTGTGGAAACATGAAATTGACAATTGATCGATTGTATTTTCCTGCTAGACTAGATCTAGCACTTCAGCAAAGCATGAGCAAATATGAATATTCATGCTAATATAGGGTCTAGAGCGCAGTTCGTTTGAAAATGCTGAATGTGCACGACTCAAAGCTCCCTTGGTCCTTTACAATACAACCTCGGGCATATTCAGTATTTTCGAGTGAAAGGCGCTCTATAGCAAAAATATTTATATTTGCTGCACCGCTACAGCGTATGCATACTTTCTCTTCGCTGTGATGAATCAACAATACAACATGGATGTAACGGTTAACGTAGGGAGGCCAATGCCCAAATCTAACTTTTTAATTACTAATTTGTTTATAATAAAACAAAGATTAAAAGAAAGCATTTTCTTTCACTAAGACAAATCACCCATCTGCCGAATCTAGAATTTCCATAAAATAGGAGATATCCAGCTCGTAAGTAGGCCCTTCCTTCTACGCCTGGCCGTACGGAAGAGCCTTGAAACAATCGATTTCATGTCCCCAAAATTACGTCGAGAATTAGACAGGCCCGAAGGAATAGGCGTGTCATTGCCAGGACAACAAGTTCAAAACTTCGCGCGAATCATCAGCTGCTAGCCTTGAATCGGTCGCACACACCGACACAGTACTACACTCTGAGAAGCTCCAACACACCACCGGCGCCGCGCAGGAGTCGAGGCCCTTCCCGGAGTTACGTAATTGCATGCAAGCCGCTGAAATCGAGCCATGCCATGCCAGCTAGCCATGGCATAGAAAGCTCGAAATTATCAAAAATCAAAATCAAAAATAAATAAAGAGGCAGGCCTACCTTAGTTCTGCGATGTATTCCAAATATTTCCTCATGAGTAAAGATCAATCTGACACTCCTTTATCAATGATCGCGATCGATAAATCCAACTTGCAGCGAACACAATACATACAACGTACGTGCGCAGACGTAGTGTACTGCACTGGCAGAGATATTTCTCTCCCTCTCCCCGACTCTCTCTCTCTCTCTCACTAACCATCATACACTAAAACACACACCTTCAAATCATGGCATTCATTCCACTTCTCAATTGAAGTATAGACTGCTCACGTAGACTTTTTTTTTTTACTGAAATGTATTTTTCAACACTTCTCATACATTACTGCACCACATTGGTGTCTAGTGATGAGAATAAGGTACTATGTGGGAGACTACGTCGAATTTGTTTTGCGCGCGATGTGACTCTAGCTCATACATATGCATATATTATTTCGCAATAATCTCTCTTTTGGGCTCGAAAATGACGTCATTTTTTCACAGTTTTCCTCCCCAATTTGAGATGGCTGTAGCTATGGGGCTCAAACCAACGCAAGATTGCCTTAAAAATCGTACTCTATCTACCTTCGTATGTGCAGTTTGTAAAAAAATGTCATTAAAAAGATATCATCGTTTTTGATTATATTTTCTAGTTGTTAGAAGTGGCAATTGTGCACATCTGACATCTTAATCTCTATCAAAAGTTCTTTCATTTAAATTGGATTCCATATTTTTAGGGTCTACATTCTGGCATTGAGAAGGATTTTAGTGAGCACACCTCCGCGCCCTCTATACCTCTTAAATGTGCGCGTCAGCTGTCGTGTGCTTGGACAATTATTGGACCAAAATACTTCAAAATCTGCAAGATCGTCAACAAATGGTGAAAGACTATTACAGCTATACAGATTCATGATTATAGGTAGATCTAGGTCTATGTTCTACAGTGTAAAATTGTGTTTTTTAATTTTATTATATTTAATAGATATTTTTTTTTCTTTTTTTCTTTCAGGCAATTTTTTTACTTGGACGACGAGCGCACAAAATCGTAGGCGTAGAAGCCTTACGCGTGGGCATTGGCCTCCCTTGTTAACGGTTTAGGACGAGGAATCGCCCCTTTTTCCCATCGAAGACTTCCTCAAATTATATTTTCAAGTGTGGAGTGACAATATGCGCAGAGGAATCAAAAACATTGTTCGTCTGAATTTGTAATTACTACCGTTACACACTTCGGGAAAAATGTCGCCTAAACCGTTGTTTGATTTTTTTTGTTTCGAATTTCGCACTGGAGCTCACTGGAGTTACACCATGGTCTACACACATGTAACGCAATAGGTGGGGCATAGTACTCAAAAGACAGAACCAAATCCGCCTGCACTTGGTTCATTTGTGTATTTGAAAGCAAGGACCTTGCATATACATAATATTGTATGCTTACCTTTAACGATTCAGCCTGTAGTACGCAGTACATTTAATTTTTGATCTTCATTACGATCGAAAAAACGCGAATCAGAGTGATATTTAGATTACCACGAATGGTGAAATGCTTGCATGATGAGTGGCTGCGTCGATAAGACAAATAAAAAAGGAAAAATGACAGAACAAGATCGCAACGCGACGCGAACGATTCCGTGAACTGTCGGTCAAAATAAACTTTTGAAAGCGGCAACAAAGTACACAACAAGACCAACATTTCTGTTTTTCCCCACGTATTGTTTTCGTTTTCCAACAAATTTCGGAAGAACGATGACATGACCCTCCAGATGCACCAAGCCTGGCAAGCCAGAAGCGACATAGTTATAGTCTAGACAAGTTTAATTGCATTTGCCCAACGCTCTATCCCAGGATGGAACAGCCTTTCAGCATATGTAGTGCACGCTGACAGTCTAGAGAACTTCCATGAACTAATCCTGAGGCATTTATGATGCCTTTATCCCACTAAAAAAATATCACATCTTCCTCACACCGCTTGATTAAATCTTAAGTTGATCTTGGTGATAGGCTACATAGCCCTCTTAAGATTATCAGAAGAAGAAGACTTATGTGTACTTCTCTCTGACAGTAGCAAATTGTGTATGGAACGATGCGCCCATATTGTTTTAAATGAAGTGCTTTATTCCAGGTTTATTTCAACTTGTTTTGTTGTTGTTATTTTTCTTCTTCTTCATCATCATCTTCTTTGTTGGCTTCCTCCCGCTGGAGAACTGCAGTTGGTGCTGGGTTGCTGTTTAGGAGATATACATAATGCGTGTTTACAGTGTTTCCACCTATTTAGTAGTTCCTTTTGTAGTTACGGATTAGTTATTTAAATTACTCATTATTCCCAAGTATCATTTGAGGTGTTCACCCTTATACAAGCATTGCTGTTTAGTGGACCCCTCCGTTTCCAACTTGTAATTCTTACATTTGTTTTAAATGTTTATAATTGATTTGTAATGTTTTGTTGGAAACATGAATAAATTGAAATTGAAAAATTGAAATCGAATCTCTGGTAAGTGCCTCCCTACAAACTATTACATTCACCCACTGTGAACGATTGTATTTTGATAGTTAGAATGCACAACATTACTCATTATAGGCTCTGTATAAGCTTGGCTTGTTAGAACTCTTGTGAGTAATGTGTAGTCCAGAATCTGCACGGTCCTCTATTATTTCCCTACCGACACTTGATTCAAGCCGTCGAAGATGGCGTTATCAACAAACTCATAATTATGCTCACTTGCCCAACCTGAGGACTAAGTAATGTGCCGCGGGATTCCATATCCTTAAACTGCTGGCGAACAGAGCAACAAGACCAAGCTCTGTAATTATTAGGATCTCTGTCCAGTAGTGCCGTGTTTGTGCCATCGAACTGGATCGACCAAATCAATTGATTCATAATGCAATATTTTTCCCGTAACATGAGAGTAATTTTAATTTTTTAATAGTTTCATATTATTAATTCAATGTAGCGTTAACTGTTATCGTATGATTGTTTTAAATGGGGGCATGCTACAAGAGTCCTATCTCGCACCCCGGGGCAACGTGTCTGACACGGCCGGTTGTAGCAACTACTCCGAAGATCAAGATTACATTAATCTTGATCTAATGAGACACGAACGAACGAACAGTGACATAATTGGCAGTGGTACGTGTAGATCATGAAATAAGTTCAGAGAGAGGGAGAGGGGAAGAGAGAAAGAGAGAGATTTGGGGTTCTTTTGTTGGTCGTTTTGTAATGTTTAAGTTATTGTCACTTGTTATGTTTTGCACTTGTTTACATGTGGTCTCGTCTAACAATCGTTTGACCCTCGGACCGAGGTTCATCACAGTCATCATAACAAAAAACGCAATTTATCCGCCATCCTGAAACCTCGATAAATAGATGTTGAAAAATCACAATGTCTAAATAGGTAAACACGATGAAGAGGTAGTATAGGAAAGAGATGCTGACCGGGCTTGATAGACTTTGCCCTCCTAGCTCGGCGTTCAATACAGGTCTTTTCACCCGGTACTTGTCTAATGTTTCAACTTTGCCAAAAATCCTTGCTCAATGCGAAAAAGAACAACACTTAACATGTTAAAGAAACAAACGTTTTGTCTAGGAATAACTTTCACAACGACTATGGGCCGACCGTTTATTATATATGAATGTAAGATAACATAGTTGAAGCAAAACAATCATGCATGGTCATCATTATGGAATACTCTCCCTCAATGGATAAAGAAAAATAGCAGTTCTGGTGATGTCGGTTTAATTTAGCCTATAATTGATTACCATTACCTTTCATGTCCTGAACCTTGAGCATTTGATTGTCAAATCGATTTGGCGCCTTGTAGAGAAAGAGAAAGAGAGAGAGAGAGAGAGAGAGGGTGAGAGGGGAGGGGGAGATTCATCAAAATGTATATTGTCATATTTCTTGCCCACACAGCCAAAGGTATCATCGTTATAACGGGCAACAATTTTATAAATATATAAATGGTGATTTTGCATTAATTTTTATAAACAAAGATTACCAAAGCATTATTTAAAGCCAGATGGTTAAATGCAGCATTTTCTGATATTATGATAAATGAGCCTACATATTATATAAGGAGGCTCGATGGCTCAGTGGTAGAGCAGCTGTCTTGCAACCGGCAGGTCCTGGGTTCAAAACCATGTTGATGCGCTAGTGTCCTTTGGTAAGACAGTAATCCTCATTACAAAGTCCCTCGGAGTAAACTAAAAGCCGTCAGTCCCTTGGTTGCTTACTTACAAGCATACTAAATTCCCAGCAG
>BEXV01000062.1:303179-332994 GCA_003118195.1 Hemicentrotus pulcherrimus | reverse complement strand
GGGGGGGGGGGGTTACCGCCCGGAATTATCGGAGACACATTCAAAGCTTCATAGTCTTACATCCGTGATGCATTATCGCTGAGCAGAACACACCCATTTATCATTTTTCACTATGTTAAGGGTGCAAGATTCTAACCGTCTTTAAGGGGTTTAAGGATAATGGTGACAAATTATCTGTGTAATCTACCGGAAATGTAAATCTGTATTTTGTTATTAACGCAACCCATCTTAAATCTTAGCAGAAGGGCTTTCATAACATAAGATTTTTTGATATTTAGGTTAACAGAGACAATACTATGATTTTCACATTTTTTAATGACATGTATATATTACTGTATATTGAACATGGTCTACAACATTCACCATTTCGGTTTTTGTGTCAATGTTATATTTTGATGTAATCATTAAATTCACTTAAAACCATTAAATAATACCACTGTGGATGTGGCTTCAATCAAAATGCGTAAAGACACTTTAGGGCATGACCTAAGTATTTGTCCCATACGTTACGACATCGTAACATTACCACAATATTATTATAAACGTGTAATTATTTTGTTTGAAAATTTTTCGTTTTACCTTGCGTATCGTGTATGCAAACTGTTTGAATTCACATTTATTTGGATAACTAAATGGACTTGATGACAAACATGTATAAGTCAAATATTTTATAGTGTTTGTGGTACTTTAAACTCATACCACGCTTTGCTTGGAATAGACCCCTAATTGAAGGAATGAGTAGTCGCTTCAAAGTTTTAAAGTTTTATGGGCACCATAGTTTGAAACTGTGGCCTTCATTCTATGTTCATACAAGCGACCTTTATCCTTGCTCTCTAAGGGAGGTCTTCTGAATAAGATGTGCTGAAATAATGTTAAACGCCAAAGTGTCCTCAATGTAATGCTTGTTTTCGTTCAACTTCGTGCGTATCCGCTTTGGTGCGTGCTGCTAAGCGCCACTAGTTGATTGATGTGCAGGAAGTTCACTTGCTGGTTGACATTTGCAAGTACCGCTCACTTTGCCTGACGCTAGCCAGGGCTTCAACATGCCCCTCTCATTCGATATAATTTGCCATTGATTTCTGCTCTGTTGGCCAACTTTTTCCCCCACACATCAACCGCTCATTTCAACTCGATGTGAAATAACCAAAGAGCATGTCATTCATAATTTGAACAAATATTCTTGAATTTGTACTAACCTCTTGGTGATTCGTACTAAGGCTGGATCATGATTTCGTCTCATCGTTGACTTGGAATAAGCATTTAATACTACTAGTTCGACAGCATTATAAGCTTTTGCACTGGAGTCTCTATTTGGAGTATATAATCAAATACATCTGGACCTTCTCAAAAATGGCGTGTTGTTGGAACCTTTGCATTGTGATTCTGACTTTGATGATGATGCAATGGAAACTTATCCTGGGAGGAATCTTTAAACATGGACCATCTGATACGGTCCTAGTCCAGGGGAAGACAGCGGTACTAAGGTGTGCTGTGAAAACTCAGGGCAATGAGGTGGTCTACTGGTTCCACGTAGATTCCGGACAATATATCAGTTACGATGAAAATATATATTCTTTTGTCATGGAGGACCGTTATTCCATCATTGGAAACCACAAGAAAGGTGAATATTACTTGACTATACGAAGTGCACGAAAATCGGACAAAGGGGAATACCGATGCGTTTATGGTAATCAGTTCATATCAGCCCGCATGGTGGTGTTGGTGCCACCGAATGATGGGTCTCCAGCGTGTGAGGTTCTCCCTGCAGCCGATACCACCAGCATAGGCAACGTCGCTCAGCTCTCCTGCACATCACAAGGGGGTGATCCACCTGCAGAGTTGTCTTGGTACCGAGAGGACAAATTGATAGCGGGCCCCACCGTGCACGCCAATTCCGTCCAGAGACTTGTAAAGCAAGAAGATAACGGTGTCCTCTTCACTTGCTCTGCTACCACGCCAGCTCTGACCTATCCGCGAACCTGCACCGTCATGGTACTGAAGAATCCACCCATGGTCACGGTGACACCGCCTGAAGTCAACATAAAACATGGAGAAACCGCACAGTTCACCTGCCGTGGTACCGCCGAAACCAACGTCACAGGGTACCGGTGGTTCATTAATTACGTTGTTGTTGGAAGTAAGGTTTCTTCTCCTCGTTATACCCTCGACCCCACCAATACCACGCTGACAATTCATAATGTACAAGCCTGGGAAAACGGTGTTATCGTGTCATGTGAAGCTAATATCCAATCTGGATTTAAGGGTAGGGGAAGCGCCAATCTTGCTGTGATATTGCCGCCAAATTTCAAAACTGCGTCACCTCCCATATCGAATAACGGGAACGAAGGGAATGGGACAAGGTTATCACCTAAAGGGCTTCATCCGCAACCCTTCATGACAACCAATATCGCTGCCATCGCCGGAGCTTCAGCAGGAGCTCTTGTTCTTCTCATAGTTGTTTCAACACTGGCTGCGTGCTGTGCCAAAGGAAAGCATAAATACCCCGCCGGTAAAAACACTCCAGGATCCTTGCGGTATAAAACTTCACAACAGATACTCATCGAAGAAGATTTCCCTATCTATGCTAAACCCATGAAAGTGAAACGTCTCAACTGTGGGGCTAAGGAATCAAGTCGGCCAAACAGTAACTCGACCACAGCAGAATCGGCACTGACCAGCGTTATCTTGGACGTCGGACACGGTGTCGCAATCCCGCTTTGTCTACGACCGCCATCCTTAAAACGTCTGGGAAGAAAAATCACTTCTAATTATGAGAAAATTGGTTTCGACGGGCCCCTGCCTCTTACTCGGCCCGAGCCAATGGGTAGTGAAGACAAAGACTCGGTCCCTGTCGAAGGCTCCGAGTCAGCGAGACCACCTGAAATATGCAGGAGCCAAAATAACGCAACGAATGGCGATTTAAAAAACGGAACATCAAAACCTGGAGAATTAGTTTATGCTGATTTGGACCTGAAAGAAAATAACAATGATTCAGCGGCCAAACAAACTCAGCCTAACGGCAGACAATCAGATGGTGTAGCCTATGCGAAACTACGATTATGAACAAATTGCAACTTAGTCTCATTTTTATATAAATGTAACTTAATCATTTATGGATTTTATATGTACATTTTGATAGTTTTTGTAACATAATCTTTAAATTGTTTATGACTGTTTTCGAGAAATTAATGCTGATGGTCATTTGGTCATTTCTTTAGCAATTCAATTTTTAGTGACCGCTAGATCTCGGGTAAACATATTATCTTTCATTTCTCCCAGTAATGTTCAAAGTTTATGGAGAATTGTGATGGATAAGATCAAAATGATGAACGTTTTTTATTTGACCAGTATTTGGTGTTGCCTGCAACCAATTAATAGAGACCTTTTTGTTATTATTATTCTGTAACGTGAGGGTATAATGTTAATTACCAAATTCTGAGAATATTTTTTTTGTATCATTTATGGATTTACAGATAGTGTGTGAAATCTGTGACATATTCTTTTTTTAAATGTGTAATTGTTTTGCCACAAGTTGTGCAAGTATGAATCGAGAAAGTTTCATTTGCGGTTAAAGTAAAATAATCTGGCTTTCATATTTCACATTTCATATTTTTGTTTTATGTTTACTAGGAGAATAGTTTTTTTTTGTAGAAGTTACTCTTCGATCTCAGAATAAAATGTTTACAATACAATCCCATATAGCAGATGATCTTACTAACAAGATGCGATATATAACTACTGAAAAAATAAAGGTGCAAAAGTGTTTAAAATGCACTCCTAATGACCCGGTCACACCGAGGAAGAGGTACAAAGTATTGAAATAATAAATATAGGTGCACCGTGCCCTGCGTTGGTATGACGTTGAAGTTTGAATTAAATTACGAGGTTTAAAGTAAACAAAAGTCTGGCACCATAGTGACACCGAGTATTGAATTAATACAGATATTTAGCTTTACTCTTTGGTGACTCAATTAATTTTGACAATATCTCACAGGCTGAAATAATGTGAGTTTGGTTGAAAATGATGTAGGCATTTATAAAAAATATTTAAACTATAATAACTAAATGACTCTGCCTAGTATATAATAGTACAGAGTTTAGAGAATGCTGGTGCAGATCAGGCTATACACAAACTGAAAAGGAGCGGGTGTCCTAATATTCTAATATTTTCATGAAGCATAAGTTTTGAAAATTCTGTTTAAAATATAGATTTAAATGTCATCTATGATAACTTTAGACTAAGCCTATTTCAACTTGCCTACGTAAGGACGATTTGACACATCCACGGTATACGGATGGATATAGAATTCATATTCTAATTTCATTCGGGTCATGAAAATATACAAGGTCGCTCTAAATAAGTGAGATGATGTAGTTTGGAAGTTATTATATTTACACATGTGCTTTTTACATTTTGTGTTGGCATTGTGTTTAAACGAAGTATTTCTGAATCTTGGGTGATCCGACATTGCTTCAACGTCAATTACCCAGGGAATGTTTCCTCGTAGGTATAGGGTGAGGGTTAGGGTGAGAGTTGCAATTTGGTTTTAGGTTAGGTTTAGGGTTTAGTATTTGGTCTTGGGTTGTAGTTAAGAATTCGGTTAGTCTCTGAACTTGAGCACTTGTCACCGGAGCAAGTGATGTGCAACTAACCTACGGTTTGTCCCCTTAGAAGTGTCTCTCTATGGGTTCATATCCTTTGTTCATAATAGGCCTATATTTAGTATCAACAGTGAAGGCTACAATCACAGAAGTATCTGAAACTAAAAAATATAAAGCAGCTGAGGGAGTGTGGACAACTCCTCTTTGTCATATTCCTAATCCTAAATGTACGGTTTAATATAACGAATCACAGATTTACACATCAGAGTGTTGAAAAAGTATTATGAAATTATGTTTTAGTATGCTTTGTAAATCTTTGAACTCTACGTTATGCAAAATATGTTTTGCCAAAACTCTACTAAAATGTACAATCATTACTCTCATAAAGTTTGTAGACTTGGTATCATTGTTTCGTAAACGATATGGGAAAATAGGGAGTTTTGCGTTTAAAGAAAGATCAAGCAGAAACATATCCATGTAAAGGCTTGGACATTACCCAATTGATCGATGCATTCTTAGCAATATTATGCGCCATCTAATTTCTTACAAATTGTAATCAAGCTACATTCCAACGTTGATAACTGTTCTACTTACTTAACGCAAGGGACATTTGATGATTATACAAAAACATAGAAATATTCTAAAATGTTTTGATATTATGTAGCTGTAGTTGTTGGGAACGTATGCAAAATGCATTCTTTTATACAATTATTTTTAAATATTTTACATCTGCATTCTGTATAACTTTTTCAAACAACATTCGTAGGTTCGTAATTTAATCGATGGTTGTATTAAACTCATTAATGTAGATATTAAGAAAATGTACTAGATACTTAAATCAGAAGAGACAATGGTTCAACTCTGATTTGTAAAGTAGAACAATGTTTTATATTTCTGCCAATTGTGTGTACATAATCTGTTACAAATATTTTTAAATGCCAAATAAACTTAATAAAGGATGTGAATATTTTATATTGAAATATATGATATTTGAAAGTGTTTTTTTTTTAAAACCAATTGATGCTTATTTACATGATTTGAATCTTTGACCATAATATTTACCCTTCATGGACAACCAAATGGGTGCGTCATGACTGCTGTACACGTAGCCTCATTTCAAATGCGTTATTTCCTGCAATAATTAACGGTACTATGTCCTATTTGCAGGCCAAAATAATGAAAAGGTTAAATTCCAACGGTATTTGAAAGAGAACCCCCCCCCAAAAAAAAAAAGGGGGGGGGGGGGGCTTGTAAATGTCTTTAAGAGGGAAAATAACGACTTATGCAATAGTCTGATTTTCAGACCATTGTACCGAATGGTCGTACTTTTTATGCTGTACAAAGATTCAATCAATTTAATTTTAGCCATTACAAGAAGTGGGTTATTGATGTAGAAAAATGCTCATGTACCCTTTACAGCCCGTATGTATGTTATTACCAAAGAAGAAAAACCGTCAGTCGGTCATTCAATAGTGTCTGACAGTGAATTCTAGCAAGTAAATGTGTTTCATTGCATAATTTGAATATTAGGGCACTGCTAACGTTTAAACTTCACCGATAGGACACACATGACATATTCATAATTCCTACAAAGTTCTACAGAATTTGATGTTTGCTGCAAAAGGGACATAGTATCTTTAAGCACGTGGCGTCAATGGCACCTGCGTGTGTGTGTGTATTTGGGTTTTTACATATTTACGTCTGGGGACCGACTGTACGTCGATCACCATCCGAAAGACGTGACTCAGTTTCGAACCTGCGTCCTTGGCTGAATCAGTTTGTAACTTCCACTGTTAGCTGGATTACAGGCGCACGCCTCAACGCCTAGATTGAAACTGTGTAATATTTGCAATGTTCATTTTCATTCACAGTTTGTAAAGATTCACACGTCAAAGACTACGTCAGTCACTGACACAGTCCTGTACGTCAGGCGAAATACACTTCGTGTGCATCGAGCATTTATAGGCTTGTTTTGTACACAACAGGTTATTTGCATTGTTACAATATTTATATTCATGTTTGGAATCCAACATCATTCCAAAAGCAGTTAGTTTCACGTCATAATGCATATGGGAATGTAATGAATGATAAACCTCACCATATTTCACCTTTACAACACACATCCTCAAGATTCTGATTAAATCGAGCTTGGGTAAATCTTGGCCCGTTATCTTGCTAGGTGGTATAGTAACAGGAGAAGGAAGCAATCAATTTTTGTCGGGCAAGCCCCTACCGTTTTGAGCAAACCACGTGGGCCAGCTTCCCCCATGAGTGCTTCCCCACGATATGGAACACTCAGCTAAAATTCTTGTGAATCATACTCCTTCTGCTTAACATACTGAAGGTACTTTTATTTAAAAAGGAAAACAAACATCTAAAATCACATCTATATAAAAACTTTTTTGTTATTTTAATGTTTCTTTCTGGCTGCCCTTCTTCCTTTATTCGTAGTAAATGTTCAAATTTTGTTCAATTCTTACCGTTTTGTACAAAACGCGAGAGCAAGCTTTCGGATTCTCATTATTCTTTCCCTGCAATATACAAAAACCAGCTACAATTCTTATGAATCATCATTTAGGTATACGAACTGTTTTCCGTTTGGATTCATTTTACACTAACTCTACTCTTAAGCATTCAATATGTAGTACCTAGGACCCACATATCCACACGCTGTCCGACTTCCACCAAAGGTATTACTTTTTTCCTTTATCCAACATCACTAGGCCTACATTATATTGTTTATTTGAATGTCAACTAATTGTCGTTTAACCAATATGTCATTACACAACTCACCTTTTCCTTCTATAATTTGACTGCTGAATTCAGTTTGGTTTATTCGACTACATGAGCTATATTTCTAGCAAACGCTTCTTGTAAAACAGCAACAGATTCACCAAAGCACCATCCATTAAGCTAACAAAATAAATGACAAGGGTGTACAAAATAAGTGAAAAGTAACAAGTAAAATAAAATGGCTTCTATATAATATTATCAGCTTAATGTATTCGGGGGAATGGATCTTTTTGGTTAGAATCTATATTTCAGAAGAAAATGTTCAATATTCAATCCCATCAGGTAATCTTACTACTACTGAAATAAACAAACTTACAAGATATACAGAATAAGTGAATTTAGGGATAATAATGGAGAAGTAATATACTTTTGGGAAAACTGATTTGATTTCACTTGACATGGTTATTTCAAATTAAAAGGAAATATTCACAATTGAAATATACTATCACTTTAATTTCTGATTACAAGAAAGAGCCTTAACATTATCTAAAGAGTTTTTTTTTTAATAATTTGCCATGCAGTCCTAATTTTTGAAATGATCTAACCTAAATTCTAGAACAGATAAGGGGATGATGTAAACCCTTCGTTTTCTGTAATATCCTAATACACCTCAAACGGATGAGTCCCTTAAAGAAGCAGTTTGAAAAATATGACACAGCACAATATATAAGGAAATATCACTCTAATGGCCCTAATACCATAGGATTAAAAAGATAATAATAAGGTGCATGATGTCCCTCGTACATCATCCTCTCTCTCACAGACAAAAGCGTTTACTCACCCAGACAGGCATCTAAATAAAATCAGATAACGATTTCTAAAACACTTCATGGTGAGTAATGAAATTCAAAGCTTAATTTACTTCCAGTTTTGCTAGTATAAATACACGTCTTGAGGAGGTTGTAGGATTCCAGACACCATTATTGCTTTGCATTCTATATACAGGAACCGAATTTTTAACTTCGACCCCGGATCGAACACTTTACCTGACCATTCTATTCCTACGTTTTTTTTTTACAAAATCAAGCCCGGGTATCATCACCTGAGAAACTTTTGAAGATTTCAACATTAAAAAAAATAATCATAATTGGATTTATCATGGTATCAAAATATTAACTAAAATTTATATGCAAATATCAAAATGCACATGCAAACCTATGCTGGTCAGAAGAATGATCGCGCTTTCGTACTGTTTCACAAATTACCCAAGGGCCACTTTTTTATCACTAAATAGAGCACCCCTCCCCTTCACCCTGTTTTAGGACGTGGGGGTCACCTCAGATACTAAAAAACATCCCTTCTACAAACAAAGCCCTGTGTAATCAGGCTCAGGTCACAACCAAGCCCCTTTCTCTTCTTCTCCTTCTGATTCTTGTTCTTCTTGTTCTTGTTCTTCTTATAGATGTGTAGACTCCACCGTCTGGTGCATTTTCGTACTATCCTGAACACCACTATAGAGTCTGATGTCACCCGTGTCACGGAGAAACAATATCCCGGACACGGCAATTACGGTATTATGTCGAGTCCAATCTCTCTAACCTAATGAAAATGAAATAATATTAACGAAATTAAAAATGGGCCCAAAATAGACACGGTGTCGGTACGATCAGGTAAGGATTACAGGTATGTAGGACATGTAATATTAAGGTGTGGCCTGGTCACAGCTAGGGGGCTGGGTGGGGACGTTAGACGGTCTGTTATTCAAAGTCAACTTTAATAACCACATACGGTTTGCTCGTGTTAGTAATTTGACCCTAAAATTATTGACTAGGGTTCAGACTAAGGAATTCCAATATCTCATGTGGCAGTGGCGAATTCGGACCTTGGTATCGGGGGAGGGGGGCATCCTAGCCAATCCATGTATTTCTAAGAAGAGAATCGCATTATCGACCTTAGTTCGCGTGGACTAGGAGTAAAGGGCATGCAAACGTCGTTGGTTCGATCCCCGGATCACCACTATGGCTGTCCTAAAGCAAGGCATTTTATTTCCATTGCTTCTCTCCATACAGGGGTTATATGGCCTACCGCTTGGATGTGACAGTCTGTGTATTTTTTTCTTTTTTTTGAGCGTTTGTAAGATGGCGTCTGGCTGGAATGCTCCTCAAGGAGAGGAGCATGTTCACACATTGTGGACGGCAAGCCTGAATGTGATGGCCTCTACATGGTGTTTGTGACCTTCTGAATAGTGTCAGATGACCATATTCTGATGGGGTCGGGCGGGCTTGCATATTGTGTTAATCCAGGAAACGGTTTATTCCCTTTGGGTGTCTGCTGGACCTCGATGATCACTCTGCTTGACCAGCCACATATAATTGACCAAGGCTTCATGGGCAACATCCTTAAATCCAAAAGCCTCTTTGATGAGAACATACTTCTAAATATAGACGCTGAAATCTTAACATGTTCAATATATCTCATGAAATGCAACTTGGTCAAGGCGCTTTGAAAATGATGATTGTTTTTTTTTTTGAAAAAAATAAAAAATAACAATATCGTTTCTTTAACAGAAAACTATACCCCAAGCCGATGAATAAGTATGATAAATATTTAAGTATCCGGATCTTTCTTCCTTATTATGAAATTTATTCTAATTCAGGGTAATTGAACGTTAATTGAAATTAAACAAGATAACAATTCTTTTAGAAATCGCCAAGTATGATGTGATTATTAAATAGAGCAAAATTCCTGTAAAATATTTTTCCTACTCGACGTTTGTATAAAAAACATTAAAGTTTGTGTCGGAATGTACAGTTGATACGCGGACATGTTTGAGTGTGTGATGTCGGTGATTTGGGGTGTGTGTTTTCGTGCTTATTATATCGCCACTATGAATATTGATCTTGGTTCTTTCACCTGTGGAGCTTATTTTCAACATTTTCGAAAGTTAAATTGTTTAAGCTCGATGAAAAAATCTTTTTGGAATTTTCCACAAACTAAGATGTTTGTGTTATTTCTGGAAATCTAATGCTTCTAACTTTTCTCTTGGGAAATATTTCATCAACTATGAATCTCAATTCTGAGGAAATTAATCAGAACACAAATAAGTTTTAACTTTAACAAATTGCTCCTTTACACAAGATAGAAAAGATGTACAAAGTGATTCTTTCAATACATACTCAAGTTCTAATTCACGCACATTCATGTTTCATGCGAGGAAAAAAAGAAAAACATAATGCTCAATTAGGCGCTTCCTCGCTTAGTTTTCTTCCGAAACATAATGAGTACAAAGAGATGCTGAAAGATAAAACAAAAACAGATCCAGCGATTTAAACAGCTCTTAATTGAATTACCCCAGTAACATTGTTCGTTCGGGAATAACCTCATTAGAGCGTAATCCAATGATGGATTTGGGGTCGGATTTTTTCTGATTTTTTCCTCCGATATTCGGATACATTTTTGGGTTTAAAACTGCACATGCCTGACGAATCGTGCTAAAGATGACTTATGATTGTATAGTTGAAAGAAAGATTATACCAAGCTGTATGAAGGATGTCTGTTATTATTATGTTGGATACAACACTTGAATCTCTAATCTATCAATATAGATTTAAAGCATACAACGGGTGATGAAAGATGTGAAGAACGGCACTCATGATGAAAAGATATTTTATTTAATTTGCCTTTGATTTTTCATTAACAATGTAATATTGCAAAATCAACAATATACAATTAGTTAAAGGTACTATGTCCCTTTTGCAGCCAACATCAAATTCTGTAGAACTTTGAATGTATTATGAATATGCCATGTATGTCCTATCTGTGAAATTCAAATATTAGCAATGTGCCAATATTCAAATTCTGCAAGGAAACCCGTTTACTTGCTAGACTTCACTGTCAGACTCTATTGGGTGACTGACTGTTTTTGTTTCTTATTTGGTAATAACATACAGAAAATGTGCAGAAAATGGTACATGAGCATTTGTCTACATTAATAACCCACTTATGGCCAAAATCAAACTGATTGAATCATTGCGCAGCACAAAACGTACGACCATGGCATTCTCTGCTCTCTATTATTTACTGTATATTGGTATCACCTTTTAAAGTCGACTCGACATCTAAGATTCGTTATTTTTCCATTTATAGACATCCCCCCCCCCACACACACACTTTTTAAGGGAAGTTCTAAATAAGTATTATCTTACAAATACCATTGGAATTTAACCTTTTCATTTTTGTTTGGCCTGCAAATGGGACATAGTACCTTTAAGAGGAAAATATAACGATATACAGTGCGTCTCAGAAAAAAGAAACCTCAAAACATATGGTTATTGTGAACAAACTATGAGCTGTATAAATAGTATTCCTTACTTTGTATAAATTATAAGTAATATGCTTTCAGATAATAATACATTGATTACATAAATCCTTATACTTTTCACTGATGAACATTGCTTTGAAAATGGCATGTCAAAATATATTTGTGCCAGGTTTTGGTAAACTTTAGCACACTTTAATCTCGTATTTATGTTTGTTATTTATTTATGTTTGTTACTGTCAATGTAATGATAGATGAAGAATTGAAATGGTCTAAACAAATCGATAACGTAAGTAAACTTACCCAGAAAAACATTAGCATGATAAAGAGAGCAAAAAGTTTTTTGCCTCAAAAATCCTTAAAGTTACTTTATAACAGTGAATGGGCTACCCTGTCAAAAGATTAGAAGAAGAAAAAATGTATAGGCGGTGTATGGATTGATGTTTTTTTAAATATTGGTATCATAAATGGTCGGGGGAAGGCATTTAGCGATTTTGTTTGTCTTAGGAATGATCCAAAGTGACATAAGCTTTGTTGGCTTGAAATTAGTCACCTTCCTTGTAGTGGAAGGTCTGCTCGTGTTTTTATCAGAGTCAACATCTTATGAAAGCTCTTAATCGGTCGTTGTTATGTCCATTCTATCACATAGGCGTGGCGTCTGTAAATCTCTAACAATCCCTTCAAAATCAGCTGCTTAACCACTTAAACCCCTCGTTTTAATCCACACCACATGGGCAAATTCCATCGGCTTTGATGGCTATTGCTCATTAAAGCCTGTGTGATTTTACTAGGAATTGATGGCAAGAGATGGTGTGATTGACTTAAGTCATAGTTATGATTTTGAACACAACAAGAGGGGTGAGCACCCCCCCCCCTCCCCTCCCACACACACATTTAAACTTTCGGTCTGCAACTCCACTATTGTTTGATAGGTTGTCACTTTTAAATTTCTTTTGTCCCGCCATTTCGGTACATCATACGATTCACGGGTTGTTTTTATTGTACCCAATGGAAATCTGTAAAATTATCGTTAATGAAGTTGTCTTATTTCATCTTTGGCCCGTCATTGCATAATTAATGTTAAACCAATCGGGTAAAAAAAGTCTATAAAATAAGTCTACAAGCCAACATTAATATAGTCCGTTATTTTTACTATTTGGTTTCTAAAGGCAGTACCATTGATTATTGTTGTATTATGTGTCTGTACAGTAGCGCTAATAGGAGTTTTGTTTTATCACAACGCATTAGAGTAAAAATGATCTATACAGTAGCGGCGCCTTATAAATTGATCTAATTACCACTATCATGACTCCCTGAGGTTCCTGTTTGAGAAACATACATGGCTAACATTATAGTTTCATTTTGTCAATGATTACCTCCTTGTCTGGTAAGGCTGTAAGGCGCGTGTGTGTATGTGTATGTGTGGAGGGATATGGGTGGGTGAGTGTTTGGGAGGATGGGGGAGTGTGGGTGTGTGTGAGAGAGTGCGTTTGTGTGTGCATCTCATCTCTTACGGAAAAACACAAAGAACTACATGGTATATGCTATTGGGCCAATATAGACGTTGGTATACCAATTAAGTACAATTATTATTCACGTTATGGGTCGCCCTTTCATTAATGTCGCCATTCGAAAGACACTATTCAGAATCGAGCACTCCATGGGTAGTTGGTTAGGTCGACCTAAGACCAAACCATATCCGTCAACACGCTTCATAATTACACATATTTTTCTATTTTCTCTTTTCATTTTCACACCATAATGTCACTTTAAGAGATGGACAACTAAAAGTCTGTAACACATACTTCCAGTCAAAAATGAATAAAAGCATAATGGCAGAATTTATGAACAGTTTGCTCAAATCTCATGAATTACTCAGCTGGTACTGATAATGACATGTAACTCACATACCCTGATTAATCTTTTAATAAATAGGTATGATTTTACTTCAGCTTTTTAGTGAATTCGAACACTTTCATGTATGTCTAATGTGAGAATGTTTTAGATTTCTTGAATCCTCGTCGTCTTCTGAAACCGCCTGGCTCTCCCACTTGGTCTAGAACTACAGACGGGACGAAGGAAGCCTCTAATTGGTCCGGAAGACGCCCTGATTTCCCTGGAGGGTTAACGTTTGCCCCTTTATCCGCCGAGGTGTAAGAAATGGCGGGTTCCTCCTCTATTCCTCGCGAAGAGGAGTACGGGAAGATACAAGTGTTATTAAAGAGAAGGTTGAGTGTTGGTAAAGATGAAATTAAAATATCTTTTGAGGTTCCTCACTCTCTGTATGTCGATTCGGAAGATTATAAAAGTTGAAATGTCCCCTAAAAGGTTTTGCTCTTCCAATGCCCTCATATTCGAAATATGACGAGAAACAGCTGAAACAGGTTGGATAAAACTTTCATGCCACACGACGTGTTTGTAGTCCCATATACACATTTCTATTTTCAGTGCATGTGATCTTGAGCAAAAGTGAGCCAATCTTTTATCATTTTGATCATTCAAACCCCAAAGTACACACCATTTCTTACGTAGACTACATAATCAACCTACATTTCCCAGTTGCCTCCTGACAGTTTTATTTGCAATGTAATCGCTTGACTAGAACTCAACTGTATCTTTAAACAAGAAAAACCGTCGGAAAGATACACGTGTCCTGGAGCAGAGAATGCATTGGACACTATTAAACTGTCTGCCGCTAATTTACAACTGTCTGGAGGGTGTTAATAACTCCATATCAGCGATAGATGAAAGCCACCGCAGGCATCAATACACACCTATCATCTTTATCAAAAAGAAATAAGGCCAGCGGCGTACCATTATTATTTCTGTACTTAGCTGGTGATGACGATGAGGTGATATTTCTGCTGTTGTTGATTCGCTCATTAATCATGTTAATTGATGTGAATCAGGACCTCTCTTAACTTTCAAACCTCAATCCTTATTTTTCTTCTATCTGTCATAAATCGCAATGAATTTGAAGTTAATTTGGAAACGCTTTCGTCTTTTACCGGTACATCTGTAGTAATTGCGGTAGACCTATAGTCGTCATTTTGTCATAATAATATTTATCAATTTTGGATTGATGATATTGGGCTACCGATTCACCAACCCATGTTAAACCAAGGACCTACTACAAGTAGGTCCATGGTTAAATACATACAAATATATAGTAATAGCATAATGTTAAACAATTTGACAGGATTCTTGTAGTCACCCCCTAACGCTTTCTGAAACGCTGTTTCACCCCGTTGCTTGATCAACAGAGTATACTTCCCTTGGCAGGGCCTATTCTTCATAATTTAATGGTTAAAAGTGATGAGTGTACAATAGTTTCTTACCCTTGCTGCCGTTAGCCATACCCGACTTCATTATCAATTTTGGGCATACATGACATGGATATTCTCACAATGCAAAGTTTCACCAGGGACTTTGGTTATTTTCATCCTAGCTGAGCTCCTTTAGTGAGTCATTAAACTTTGTTGGGATACACTTTTTTGGAGCCAGTTCACGATCTAGACCAGCGATTTGACCTCAAGTAATCGCTTCTGGCATCACCATTATATCCGTGGATGAAATGACACAAATAAAATTTCTTTCCTTCAAAATTATTTTTTTTTTGCAGTTATTTTTCAGTTTCTTTCATCCCCATCGTCATTAAATTTATGCAATTTATTGAGCTATTGATCATCTTGGAACAAGGAAATAATTTCTAATGCAATACATAAATGGTAGAAGCCCTGCCTCTTTCTTTCCTTAAAAGTTTATATCTTCAAGTTGATATAAAAAAAGGGTGTCTATTTCGCTAAAACTCTTAGACCCATGTGTCTTAATGAGCATCAAGGTGAATCGTTAAAAATGTCCTTTTTTGAGAAGGACTGCCTTGTTTCTTAATACGATTTAAAGAAAACAGATACAATTGATAAATATTCCAAAAGGTAATCAAAAGCATAATGTTTAATCACAGAAAGAAAAAATGTGATTACAGCGAAAGCTAACTTCGGAAGTGTCAGTGAAAGATGTGAAAATCATTTTGTTTTTCTATTCATTAAACATCAAAAGATATACTTTCGAATAACGTAAATTCTGTTAAATTACCTTCATCTTTTTACCTTCAAAACACATTACGACCCTAATTTACCGACAAGTTTTTAAAATAGGGGGGGGTCCCAAATACCCCCTAATTTTTCCTTTCCCGTTCAATTTCTGGCTGCTCACTAAAATGACAAATTCCGAGAGAAAAGGAAGACTTAAAATCTGTGGAAATCAGTTTTCTGAGAGGGATTTCTGGGTTTATTGACAGCAGACTTATCAACTGAACGTGATGGATAAACAGGATCAGATCAAGCAAGAATCAAGATTTTAACCAAGATATTTTTGGCTCGTGCGCTGATGGAGCGGTTACCCCCTCTTGTTTTGAGCCAAGAAATAGAAGACAATGCTTGCCTGATAACGAAGCAAGTACTTATTCCACGATGAGAAACCGGGATGATCTTTTTCACAATGAAGCTTTTTAGAATTTGAGAATAAGCGCTTATATGATTATATCTAGAGAAATTATGGCACTATAATCTGAAGTGAAATAAATCCGCGTGTTAGTTCTAGCTTGTTGTCATTTAGATGTTCTGCTTTTTTGGTGATGTTGAAAATCATTAACAATGATAGTAAGCAAAATAATCTACCGATGATGAATTTGCGTAAACCCTAGGATTTAAGTAGATAACAGTTACATGTTATCACTTTGTTATTTTAAAGATTTTATCTATCATTAGCTTCATCGAGATTAATTTCGAATACTCGCAAAAATTTAAAAAGTATTGGTAAGACACTAAGACCTATAGCAGCACATCTAAAAGAAAAGGGAACATGAAAATAAATGTTATGTATAATATAATCACCTTTTTAAAATACAATTGTCATTATTTATGAATCACTTTCAAATTAATTAATGATTTCTAAATAATAATTTACTTATTATTTGCTTTGATCTACTTTGATTTCCTATTAACCACTATTTAGATTAGTATACTGGGTAATTTATTTTCTAAAAGGTACCTTTAAATCGTCGTTTTCAATCGTTTGGTGAGGAATATATAATTTGATAATGGAAATGCATTAAAAGTATAAGAACATGAAAGATAATCGCTTTGACGGATTAGCGAAAATAGTCCTTTCCCCAATAAATATATATTTAGTAATCTTGGAGTAGTACAGTTATGTTTCGAATTGACTGATTATAATCGTTTCGCTTGTCTTATTATAATACAGATATATAGGCAATATATTTGGCGTCTCAGATCAAACGCTAGTATTTGCACCACTTACCCAACTGTTACCACAGTTGTCTTAACTTTTGCATATTTTAAAATATTGCCGACAGAAATTTTGAATGAGGTGTCGTAAACCACCTCTCTCTCTATCTCTCTCTCTCTATCTTTCTTTCTCCCTGTGTAGTAACGTCCCAGAGCGCAGGTAGAAAGCTGTTTCATAAATCTCCTCGACTTTTCTGACTGTGATGAGAAACCTGATTCGCTCATCAGCGAGTATGATCCCTTGCAGCCATGCAGAGCCTGCTTTGTGGAAAGATGAAACAAATTTTGCAAATCATGGCGAACAAGGAATGTTTCATCCTGATTAAATTGTTGAGATTAAATTTGGGAGAAAATGGCGCGCAAATATAAGTACCTGCGCGAGGACGGGATCACTCAGAGAGTACCGGTGATGATGTCATTCTGCGACACGTCGGTTGTCGTTCGTTCGTTTTTGTTTTTGGAAGAATCCGTATATTCACGTTATTCCCCCAAAATCTCCCGAAATTCAACCAAGTTTAACTAGATTGACTCTAGTCCTGTGTTATTTCTACCCTCTTTGTTCAGCGAGTTAATTTTTTTACCCTTGTAGTTAACCATTGATTTGTAAACCTTCACATCGATGTCAATTATGCTCTCGTTGAGATTCTTGTTGAAATTTATTTCAAATAATCAGACAGGTTCAGAGATCTCTGTATGCCTGCTCTATACAACGGAGCCCCACGATGCAAACACACAAACACACGCGAACACACCCGCACACACATCCACTATATCTCTCTTTCTAACGCGCGCACAAACACACCCACACCCACACATATACCCCTTTATCGCTCTCTCTCTTGTTCTATTCCACCCAATCTTTGTCTCTCCCCTCTCTCTCACACACTTTTTGGGCGGTATTTGGTTTTATTTAATATCACACGCCCATCTTCTCTATCCATCTTCCTGTTTCACACGCATGTACACGCCCACACAAACACACACCCAACTTCTTTAATTCTTTCCACTACCTTGTCTCTGCCACCGTCTTTCTTTCTGTCCTATTAATTTGCTCCGTGCCTCTTCTTTTCTTCACATTTTCTTCATCCAATCTTCCCTCTGCACATTTCGATATTTTGCAAACTTCTGTTATGTCGTTTAAAGGTACTATGTCCCATTTGCAGGCCCAAAAAATGAAAAAGTTAAATTCCAACTGCATTTGAAAGATAATACTAATTTAGAACTTCCCTAAAAAATGTGGGGCTTGAAAATGTCTTCAAGTGGGAAAGAACAACAGTACTATTAGTTGTCAAATTGACTTTAGGGCTATAGAGCCCAAAAGTAATAGCTTTGATTTTCAGACAATTGTACCGAATGGTCATACGTTTTATGCTGCGTAAAGATTCAATTAGTTTAATCTTGGCCATCACAAGAAGTGGGTTATTGATGTAGACATATGCTCATGTACCCTTTACAACTCTTTTCATGTTTGTTATTACCAAAGAAGAAAACAAATCCAGTCAGTCACTGAATAGTGTCTGACAGTGAAGTCTAGCATGTAAACGGGTTTCCTTGCATAATTTGAATATGAGGACACTGCTAACGTTTGAATTTCACAGACAGGACATACATGACATATTCATAATTCCTGTAAAGTTCTACAGCATTTGAAGTTGGCCGCAAAAGGGACATAGTAACTTTAATGAACAGGCCAGGGTGTTTAAAAGCAGGGAGATAAACCGGGCCCTGCTCAACACATTAATTTTAAACTTTACGAATATTTAATATTCGGCGCCTTAGTTTGTTGAAGTGCATATTCCTTTAAACATTCATGTCAAAAGGAAAGCATAAAGAATGACATAATCCGTTTGAAATACCCTTTAATCCTGTGATACTTCACACTTCATGTTACAAAGAAACATAAAGAGCACGTACAATTACATGCAGAAAGTTTATTCGAGTTCCGAGGCGGGGGAATAGATAGATACACGAAATAATGACAGACACTCGCGGGTTGCAGCACAGCGATAAAGCGAAGAATTTATGACTAGATGAGATAAAGCTTCGCTTGGTGATTGATGTTAAAGGTAATACAAAGTTTTGGTATGGGGTCATGATCTTGGTTCAAATGAACATATTCGAAGCATTTGCGATCCTATATTATTCAGTGATCGATGTCGCGGTCGAAATCGACTCTAAAGTTATGAAATTGTAAATAATATGTTGAATAGCTCCCTCTCAAGGTCAAGATATTAATGAAGCTATAAAACAATGTTTATTGACTAAAATCAACCAATCAGCTATTCCCGTTCGGAAATTATATACCACTACTACATATTCTGAGATTTTCATGGTCGCAGCTACCATTGTACGGCCGTAGAAGCTCTTTGAAATTCATCAACATTTATCGGGAGCACCGATAAATCTTTATATTCAATTTTTCTCGAAAGCAGAAGTGTTTAAGGGTCTAAAATTTCTAGTGCTTTTGATACATCCACAGGGGCATCCAAATATATCAAAATTGTAAAGAATCACTATCCAACCATTTTTCAAAATTTCCCAAAACTTTGTGATACCTTTAAAAGCGCACCATAAAACCCACAACAGTAAGGACGCAAGAGCGGCATGACAGACCAAAATGGAAAGTAAATTTGATTGCGTCCTGCCTTATTTCCTCGTAGATCTATATCAATCATGATCGTAAGGTCAATTGTTTCTAGTAATATAATAAAAGACATGAGAACTCGTAGACGAGTGGTTTGAACGCTTGGCTTAGATAGGAAGGACAAGGTTCGAGTCTCGGCATGGCCTTACCATCGGCAAAAGACCATCTTGGTCTCGGAAAGTGATTTAGTGAAAAGGTGTTATAATTCTTAGGGCATCTTGTTATTGATAATTGATAATAAAGATGGTGATGATGATGATGGTGGTAACGAAGATTACCATCGTTCAGGAGTATTTATATTAATGGAACAAGGAAATTTACAACCTATTAAATGTCTCCATTTGAAAATTAAACAACAAAATACTTCATAATTTTACTAGGTTTGTTCTATCACAATTTCATATGACTGAATCTGAGGTCTTATCTGAAGTCTGTGACTGTCCTCCCGGCTGTGACATCATTACAACTGCTCGTTTCATTAATCAACTGCAATTTAATCGTCTCACTCAAATCACTCATCATCATCCCCACTTTTATTTTTTATTTTTAATGTAAAGATAAAACGGGAGCAATGTTCACTGATGAAAACAATCTTTAATATTCTTTTAAGGTTAGAAAAATAGATACAGAAAAGAGACACTTCGCTTAAAACTACCTAGTATTGCCTCTATTCATTGCGATAGATTCAAAGAGATCATGAAGACCACATCATTTCTATTTGTCTTCATGAAAGACTAAATACCTTTAACATAATTGCAGTATAATTACATTTTCAAATTCACTATTCAAATTATTGCATAATGGAATTTGCATTTGAAATATTACAATAAAATACCACTTTTTAGCAATAATTATCTGTGTCAGTGATCATAAAGCTAGTGTAACCATAAGTCAATGTTGCAAATAAAATCATGGTCACATTATATTTTAGTAGAGTCCTTTTATGCAGAAGTAAACACATCAAAGGGTCACCAAATTACAAACAAAGCAAGAATGAGTCGAGACCAAATATAAATTTTCTTTCAATACATCCTGGATGCCACCCGAGGCATACTCAAAATAACTTTAACATTTCACTTTAGTACACAACTATATAAATGTACATACACAGTTCATGGCTAAAATTCATTCACAAACTTCTATCATATAAACCTTTTTACTTTAAGACCATTTAAGCCTCAACTTCACATCTCAAGGGAAAATCTTTGAACCTTTAATCGGGCACTTGAGGGGAGAAAACATTAAAAGTCTGTGAGTAAGATCAAAGCACTGTCTGGCGGGGCATAGATTTAGCGTGGTCTATCCTCTATAACATGACATTCATGACAGCTATAATCGGTCCAAATGCTTACATAGTTTCTCGAGTCATTTTCCATTTTTGGTCTGGGAAGACAGTCCAAATATCTTGCCCTGCTGCATTTTGTCATAAGGTCAATAAAAATGATCTATGAATCTTTCTCTAATTCACTAGAATCCAACGTTATTTCTGCTTTTAGATGACTCAATTTTTCTACATTATAAACATATTTCAAATTAGCTTCCCTATCGAGGTCAAATATGTTGGTATACTGTATTTTTCAAGAATATATTTGTTGCACTTATCAAAGTCTTGTGCGTACAATCCTATATAAATATGTGTATCACAGTGCCTTCTGTTACAGTGTGCAAAGGAACAGAGAATATACAGACCCCATGATTTTGGTCAGGTTTTTATCAAGACTTTCTATAACTCTCTAGAAGTATATATATACAAAGTATTGAACAAATACGAGGTGGTCCCTCTCTTCCTCTTTCAAACGGATATGTATCAGTTTTAATAAATAATTCGGAATAATTATTTAAACCTTTCTGCTACAAAATACTGTTTTCTACTTAAACATCTAATCTGGACTAAAAATTTACATAACTGGACAACAATTACATGATGGGAAATCAATTAGCTACTAATGTCACAAAAAAGAAAGACAAATAATTTCATATTCCAGAAAATAGAAATTCCTCTTTTTGAAAGTCATGAGATGAAAATGGAGGAATGTTTAGAACTGAAAGTAGGCAAAGCAAATGACAACGTTATATGAAAATATTATATACTACAAGGCACAATATACTAATCTTTTACATTTCCTGAAATTAGAAGAATTTACAAAAAGATCACAAAAAGATCTTCCATTATTTAATTCTGCTACAAATAATAAAAATAGATATTTCATTCATATATGTTATCACAGAAAAAGGTATACAAAAGATAAAAGAGCTATAATTCAACCTGTACAAAAATCAATCCTCTAATGTAGAAAAAAAAAGTTATGTGTTCTTCTTGTCAAATGCCAAAATATAATTATCACATACAAAACAAATACATCCATAAACATTATATCAATTTATGATTATAGCTTATCAAATTTACAATAACAAATCCACCACACCACAGTTTCAATATATATATTCATAACGTACCATGTTTCAAAATACATTTCTAAAGCATCCTGATCAGTTATTTAAACTCATTGGACGTTTTCACTTCCTTTAAATGTTAGAACCACAGTTTTATATAATTGATTCATGGGATATACTTCTATTTCTGTTACAAAGCTTTTGGTCACTAAAATTAAAATCTGTTTTACTTCTCAAAAGAAGTCACATTTCAAAACTAATTTTCTGCTCATAAGCCAGGTCCAATTATACCAAGTGCTGTGGTCTGCCAATAGTAATATATGAAAATTGTTAATCTGCTGGATTAATCCAACATACTTTTCTATTGGCACTGCTGTAAAATGGTGTATTTGAGGTGAATGTCGGGAAAAGTTTGGTATCATAGCCGTATTCCCATTACTAATATTCTTTAGATTATTTAGTTTATCCTGAGTTTACATCAACACAAACAAAAGAAAAGAAACAAGACATAAATGGAAAATAATATACGAAGCTGGGCAGTATTCTGAAAACAATGATCTTTTTTAATTTGGATGTCATGTGCATGTTTTGCAGTGAGACACTGCACAGCCAACAATAATTTAAAAAAGAGGCCTAATTTCACTTTACTATGATACTGATCAAACTTCTCAAAAATGTTATATTAAAAAAAAACATTTTTCAAAATAGAGCCCATGATATTTAAGGATTAAAAAAAACCATCAATAATAATAATATATAATTTTTATATAGCGCTTAGTACAAATATACTATTACCCCGGTTATTGGATTCAGTGTTTGCCCATCAAATCAACTATAAAACTGATATAACATAAAACAAAATCCCTTGTAATCACAAACACTTTGTACAGATGATCAAGGTGTATTCATATCAGAAGGCACAATACATGCAAGAATGTGAAAGCACTGTTTATGCAGCAATGGAAATAAAAAACATCTAATGAAAAAAATTAGAAGTAAATGTGTCTCTATCAGGTCTTAGGGTTCACAGAAATTTGAGAACCGAATTTCATGACTTTCCATGATTTTCCAGGACCCATTTTTGCATTTTTCCAAAGTACCATTTTGGTACGGTTTGTGACATCCAAATACTAACTGTCAATTCAAACTGGAAGGCTGCCATAGCCACACACAGCCCACACCGAATTTCATGACTTTCCATGATTTTCCAGGACCCATTTTTGCATTTTTCCCCCCACACCCACGATCAATTTCCATGACTTCCCATGACTTTGGGAGTTTGATTTTTTCTTCATTTTCCATGACTTTCCAGGTGTTTCCATGACAGTGTGAACTGGCAGGTATATGGATTTAAGTCTATTGATGTTTTAGCCAATGCTTAAAGTTAGATAAGTGCTAGTGCATATTCACTGAAACCTGGATATAAAGGCCACTATCCAAATGACTTGTATGATCATTAGATGACATTCCCTAACTCGTATGAAGATTGGCAGTCATTTGTTATGAGGTGGCCAAACTACAGAGGAGGCCATTATTTGGTAGGTACTTTGATGAAAGTATTCATAATATTGCCAAGTAATAGCCTCTTTTCAAGTATTGAATTAAAGAAAATAAATTAAGTGAATATAAAACAAACAAAGCAAACTAACCCCTCATTTTAAATTAAAAATACAGACAAACGCACAAACTAAATGGCTGCGATTTAAACAACAAAAACAATAATTTGTATCTCATTTTGAAGCTGATATCAATTTTAGTATTAACAAATGAAAAGCTTTTGTATATTCAATTCATTTTAATTTGTTACAATGTAATCATCCTGAAATGAAATGAAAGACAGGAAATATCAATACTGTGTCTATTACTATCAACATCAGAAAAACAAAACTTGTAATTTTTGGTTATAGTATATATTCTTTGTGAAATGGTTCTTTGCCATGCTTGGACCAGCCAAAGTTTCTTTGAATCAGGAAAACAGAACTCATACACAGTGTATCTTTTACAAACCCAATATATGATATATTTACTCTGACAGAATCCAATCTGCTTGTATGAAATACAACTATACTGCACATATATCTGGTCATGATTGTGATAATGTGAAAGAAATATAGGAAATCAATTTGGTAATGTCCAAGTGCATCAATTGTCCACAAAAAACAAAAACAAAAAAATCCAGAAGGGAAATAACCTAATCAAACTTTAAAGATACAAGAATATGCCTTTCTGTCTCTGAGCAGTCGACATTAAAAAAAATGATAACTTCATAGTTATGATCCAAGATCTTGTGCATTGTATGAATGTCATTCTATACACTGTGACTCAATCTACTGAAATATGCAACCTCAACGAAAGTTACATTATATGTATTGCCTTTTACTCTGTGAAAGATACCAGAAGATGGTTGTACGACTCATGCTCCTGCAGCAATTATGCTGTGGTCATTTCCTAATTTCAACCTGGACCCAACATTAACCCTTACCCTAATACCAACCCTATACCTAATACTAATGCCCGAAAACCTGATTGCATCTGAAACCCTTACCCTATACTGGTGATGAATTCAAACCCAAGAGCAATTGCCGCTGAAGCACAGATAATAGTGCAAATAAAAATTGATTCCCACCATGCATTACATACAATGTTAGATACTAGTGTGATGACTGAATGATAACATGCAGAGTTATCTATGATGATGTCGTGAATGATGTCATCACATCTTTTCAATATAATTGGCCGGGAAGAGTCCCTCTCTCCCTCGTAGCCTACCTCTCCACCAACCAGAGGCATCTGCAAAAAAGAAGAAAAAAAGGAAAAGGGTTTATATGAAACATGTCATTGAGGTTCCATGAATGCATGATATATAAGTCACTTTCTTAACTTTCATTTTCAAACAATGGGAATTTTCAAAATGAATACTCTCTCTGACTTGTACTATAGAGAATCTAGACAGCCTTAATAAAGAGGTGGCTACCCAAAATGTGTTTGCCACAACCTAGATTACGGTTGTGGGGCTAAAAAAAAAAGAAGCTAAACAATGTTTGTGGGCAGACATAGTCACAGAATCTGTCTTACATCTTCTTTCTTGTGAGCTAGCATTTGATACTTATAATAAAATCTAAATTGACAAAAAAATAGGTTGTTCGTGGAAACTGAAACTAGGTCATGATTTACAAAGGAAAACTCACCCAGATTCCTACCAATACAAGAACAATTGACACAAGAGATTTGTGGCAAGATATGGATAGGTCTTGCTATGCCTTGTAACAGATAGCAGGATGTGTACATGGGGCCAGAGAGGGAGTGTACCGTACATATGAAGTTGCACGACCAATCAGAAAAATCACTCAACACAATAATCATGAAGACAGATGACAGCAGGGCACCGTTTGACGTTAACAAGTTCATTATTACAATGCCTCACCTATCAAGGACATTTAATCACACTCTTACCCATCTTTCCCTTCACCCACTTCTGCTTTAGTTTATGAATTGTACGATATATGAGTGACATGCAGGACTATAAGCTCATAGATCCCTCGGTGGCGAAACAATTTAACTAACTGCAGCATAACAATATCTATTCACACCTATCAGGTGCAAAGTGTAAAAATGTGTGGATTTCGTGCTAAGGCATATTCATGGGAGACAAAACTGCAATTATTTGAAGAAATAACCACTCTACTGGAATTACCATTTAGAACTTAGAAATATCTAATTATGAATAATACTTGAACCATTTTAACTATTTTCTATTAACCTATTTTTGTTATGATCATGATTGCAGATTTGTCTCCATCTGGCCCATATTGATAAGATGATTTTCATGCGACCTTCCCAGTTCAGTCATTCTTGGAAGAGTGATGAATCAGCTGATTGCAATGACGAAACCCTTCTCTATATCTAAGGAAGTATTCTCCTCTTTGACATTTCTATTAAATATTTTTAGCATCAATCTTTAGCTTTCATCTACCATCCTACCTACATGCAGTTACTTTCCTAACAATCAGGAAAGGTTAGGATAGATTGGGATTTTTGCCAAATTTTGATAATCTGAAGAAATCTGTATAATGGAGGAGGCATCAGATTTCTCTATTTGTTTGGCAAGATGGAAACAAATAAGCCTAAAATAAATGAAAAGGATATATTTTTGTGTAAAGTTGACACATGTACCGAGTTGCTAAATGTGCGTCCTTTTAGATTGTACAGGTTATTCATCTAAAATGAGACTAAATTTATGACTAGTCCATTTCCACTAAGGAGGGGAGAGGGGCTTCTAGTTTATTTAAATTGAATGATTACACTGGACTCAAATTCAAGTAAATAGGTGTATTTTTCCTCTTAGCTTTTGTATCTTTTTTTAGTCACAAGCTCCATAATCTTTAGAAGCGATCCTGTATAGTTAGATTACATTCAGAAATATTTACCATTAATTCAGTGATAATCATGATGACAGTAAAATCATGAACTCAATTGAAAAAATATAAACCTATAATAAATTTGAATCTACTATATTTTTTAAACAAGGTTGTAAAGACCTTCAATAAATCGATTTAAGTATAAAAAGCCTAATGTATCCTCATTTAATTAGTCTGACAATACAAAACATTACTCAGATCGCCCTACGTTTGATTTCTTGAAAGCCTTTGTGATTGTGTTTTGTAGTGCAGTATAAGATTAATACCACATTGCATAGATCATCTTTCAATAGATTCAAACTTAGTTTCTTTTGACAATGGCAGGATATGAAGCTGGCTTCATGATGATCTCAACACCCCACATCAATTTTTTCCTCTTTAAGTAAAAAAATGAGGAATTCCTTTTCTATATTTAGAGCCTTTATGACCAATACTCACAACACTTTGAGGAGGAAAGAAATTCTTTCCTTTTCCTTTTAATACTTAAGCCTGAATAGCAATTTGAGAAGCCTCTTATGATCTTTATCAACGTGACATTCTTAGTTGGGCTAAATTTAGAAGTTTCCCCGGATCACAAACTCTTTTTGATATCTCCATTTCCTGGGTGTTATGTTTGAAATGGTGCCAGATCTATGCCTAGTTCTTAGCAGCTCTCAATAAAGGGAATCCAAGAACCTTCAAACAAGCTTCTTTGATTTAGCCTCATGACTATTAGAGGCCACTAAATAAGACAAATTTCTTCTTCTTCTTCTTCTTTTCTTCTTATTCAAATGCTTCAGAATGTAAAATCAAAAAGCTTGTAAGAAGAAGCTTGATTTTCCAATTATCTACTACTACAAAAAACTAACTCATAAAACCTGTAAACTATAGGTATATCTAATCATTAATCCATTGGATTTCAATTTTGTATGACCCAAACCTGCCCCTTGTCAGTACAAGTGCCTTTCAATTGAGTCTAAAGATGATATTCAGATAAAACTCAACCTAACTTGGGTAAACAATGTTACCTTTATATTATAAGCAACAATGAAAGCCTGCCAAAGCACATGAACAATGGCCATTGTAACAATACCTGACTATTCCTTTCCCATTACACATGATTAATGTCTAATATTGATGTCTCATAGCCAGCACATGCAGACCTTTCCAATATCTTAAAGTTGCCAATTTGCTGCTGATTTTGTACTACTTCTGTTTCTATTCACACCTTCTACGACCTACCATTTAAGTAGTTAAGATTCTTAATGAAATAAAACTATGTTTCACACTTTAATTTAGTGGTTCCTAAATAACTATTGTCCATCTGTCCAAAGGACTTCGATAAACATGAACAACTTTATACAAGAATACAAGTTCAAGCTTCTATGTTCTATATATAACCCTTGGGCATAGAAATGGTCCCAATAAGTTCTTCCTACAATTTGCATCAACACACTATGTGTCTCCTAAAGATTTGCTAAAATATCAGTAGCAATCATTCCAGCTTACATAGGAAACTTTTAGATACCCCATCCTTTAAATGTCTAGGGTATTCCTATTGAGGTGTAAATATTAATTGTTTCATTTAGATTCATTTTCTTCCAGGGTAAAACTACCTTAAAGGCATCGTTTAACAATGTTATATCTGAGATGCATGGCCCTACATGTACGTGTTATCAGTGTCTGTGATATGGTGTAATATTAAAGCCCTAAAAAAAACCTGCGCTTCAAAATGATCATGAAGTGCCTCAAAAAATTTAATCTTTGAGTGACCAGTTTTACCATACTCATTTTTCCCATTAGACTGTAGTGTTATAAATAACGCTAAGAAAACAAAAGAAATGAAGTTTCGATTTCCAATCATAAATATTTTGATAATCAGACAGGCGATCAGCTTGTAAAAAATCATGGGATTCTTGACTGACCTGAAGGTTTATAATCATGATTGTAGCATGAGCTAAATCCAGGATTTTGTTTCTGAGGCAATGTTAGAGTCACTTTAAAGAAACACAACACTGTTTTAGAAAGGTAGGATGTGATGGGTGGCAGTCAAACATTTGGTGTTTGTATGGACACCCTGTACAAGAGGCAAATCCATTACTCATTTATTTGTCATCAAACTCGTAATCTCTAGATTTTGCAGATGAGCCTATTATTCAAATCCTAGATTTGGTGACTTCTAAAGCCTGATATGATCGAGGCAGCATGACATGGGACTTGGATCCATTGAATTTGACATGAACTCTAAAAAAACAGGAACACACCCAAAAGACACTTGCTGTATCAAAACACATATGTCTATTGTCTAGTGGTAATATCAGGTACTTCCTTGGTTCATCCTTGTGTGATTAATAATCTAGGAGTATTCAAGCCATGTTGAGTCACACTACCTTCACAATCACGTCTAAAGTGCCTCAAGTCTTTTAAAGACGTATTCAAGGACTTGCCTAATTGATATTAATTACTGATATGAGTAATATCATATATGTTTGAAGGAAAAGTGATTCCCTAAGCTGGAGGGGCAAACGCTTCGTTATGACCTCGTCAGTGGCTTTGTTTCATTAGCCTTAATAGTCATTACTATTACTAATATTACTCATTGATTGTATCATGAATTCAAATATAGATAATGTTTGCTTGATTTTCAAAGGGAGAAAAGGAATTCGCTGAGAGGCATTATGAATGATTTCATAACAATAGGGCTCTCTGTTTTTCTTTCTTTGTCATTATTCAAAACTTATTTCTATTCTACTTAATTAAACAATTTAACAAACTTTTTCTCCCAATTCTAACTCTCCCTTCATCTTTTTCTACACCTCTGTGTATCCGTCTTTTTTCTTGTCTCTTATCTTCTGCTCTCTCTTTCTCTCTATCACACACAAACACACAGACAAACACACATCAATCTACTTGTCTCTATCTGTAATTCTATTCTCTCTTTATCACAATCCTAAATGTGCAGCATCACATAGTTTTACAACTGTGATATGAAATCGAAACTTGTGACCACTGCTTCTCATTTATCTATAACATATTTCGCCCTTTCCCCCTTTATCCTTATATCGTTCTCCTTTTTTCTCTTTCTCTTTAAATCTTACTCCTTCACTCACTCATTCTCTCTGCCTCTCTTTGTTCTAGAACAATGACACTTTGACTGGAACTAGGGGATTGCAATGTCTAGCTCTCAATCCTGAAGAGATTTAACCTAATATTTACAGATTAAAAATAGCTCGGAGAGATATATCTGAATAATACTCATGATCATTTACTGGCTCTATCTTGATGACTGTTGCACCTACTGAATGGACATTACTGGCCTTCAGCGCTATGCTTGCTCGAGGCTTCGGGAATAAATTTACCTGGCAGGTGTTTTTATTTTTTTTTTCATCTTTTGACCACAAAGAAACCACCCCCCCCC
>BEXV01000062.1:256333-287979 GCA_003118195.1 Hemicentrotus pulcherrimus | reverse complement strand
TTTGAATTTTAGAATATTCCTAATATTTTCAACCGCGAAAACCCCTAATAACTAATAAAACTACACATTCTATTTTCCATGCTATCAAGAAATACCTTTCAACCTGTAAAATTCAGATCTTACATCTTTGTGTACCTAATGAACAAGTCAATGACCTTTAAACCAACATGAAGATCCTGTGACTTTAACAAAAATGACATTCCTCTTGGCCTCCTCCGATTTCATCACTTAAGAACCAACCCAAACTTGAAGAAATGATGTGAGGTACCCCATGTCCCTCAAGCGCTGACAGGTTCTATATATTACAACTTAAAGGATCCGTCAGGACAGAGTGTACGATCCTTCCCACCGTAATTACATTCAATTAATTTGACAGGATGAACTTCACACGTTCCCCAATCACAATCATCAGGCCGTGAGTCACGTTTCATCGTTTCCACAGATGACGCCGAACGACGAAGGCTGCCCTCAGCCAGCCAGCCAGGCCCGGGCACCAGACGTGGGCAAACCTCTGCGCACTACCATGTAAACTCCTACAACAATGCCAGGAGATCCTAATCTCCATGTGCAACACTACAACTTCATCTGCGATTTATAGTTCAACAGCTAAAATGCTTGCTCCTTCTCAGCTGTTGCCACTGGGAGATAGGGACGTACTTGAAGATTCTATACGGCTTTGAAAGACAGAGGAGATACGCTAAGTTCTGGATCAATGGCAGTTGTCGGACATCTGTCGGCTAATCAAAAACTTCCACAAGAAAGTTGTTGGAAACAGCTTAATTTATCAAAGGATC
The DNA here is from genome assembly GCA_003118195.1 of Hemicentrotus pulcherrimus. Classification (NCBI taxonomy): domain Eukaryota; kingdom Metazoa; phylum Echinodermata; class Echinoidea; order Camarodonta; family Strongylocentrotidae; genus Hemicentrotus; species Hemicentrotus pulcherrimus. The sequence goes on along the minus strand of BEXV01000062.1, from coordinate 287,185 downwards.
TCATCTTGACATATTAAACACTCTATGACAGACTGGTAATACCTTATAGTCTTTACATCCTTGTTTGTTCCGAGTGTAAAAGAATTCTCGGAAATGTTATGGATTGTCCTTATATTGAGCCATGTGGTGAATTTTCATCACAATAACTTGTCAAATCTTCCTCACTCCTCAACCCTCTCCTCTTCCGGCAGTATATATTTTTTGGAAGTTCAACCTCATGAAAAAAAGTGTATGAAGCAGAGTGCGACTTCTAAAAATATCCATCAGATTAATCACAGAATATGTATGACTAAGCTTGTTGTTATCTATTGAAATACATTATTCACATTGTCATCACAAAAACATTTTTTTAGAATATACATAACCAAACAAATTGTCATTCACAATCATTTGGGACAGGAAATTGAATTTCCAACACAATATAAAATTACAAACAAAATGAACAAGGGCACAAGACTTGCTCATTGTATATCAATTTTTTCCTCAATTTAATGTTCAGTCAGTGATCTCTCAATTCAAGATTCCACATTGGTGAACAAAATTTTTCCCTAATAGGTCATTCATTAACAGCAGAAGTTGAGCTGTCTCAATAAATATATTTCAATTTTCAAAATTTACCAGATCTAGTCTACTGGAGAAGATCTAGAACTCATATTTTGTACATAACATGTTCTTAGTTTTCTAGGAGCCACAATTCATTTTATATTACCACTTCAGCTGCCCTATATATGCTCTAACTCTCTTCTACTCTTTGAATTGAAGTGAAAGAAGGCTCAATAACCTCTCAAAATTGTTGCCATTAAAACAATTAAAGATAGTACCTCACATTAATCTATTCACATGTGAGCTTTACCACTCCTTATATGCTACTACTTTTTATATCTAGGATATTAATCAATCAAATAAAGTAATTTGTATGCAAGTCGTCTCTCTTGAAAACAGTTTTTTAATTCTGCTTATAAATAAATACCACATAATGTCCTTACTCTAGTGTGACCCAACCATTAATACTTGTCAAAGACATACGGTTCTAGCTGGGTTCTAGGAAGGGTATAGGGTTAAGTTTATTGTTTGATTCAGGATTGAAGTTAAGAATTTAACCCATTGACTCTGGTACCAGATGGCTCCTGTATTAAGCCAATGGGAATGTGAGAATCCAGTTGTCATCAGGTTAACACTATAGTGTAGAAACTGACCATGGAGGGTTTGTGAGTGAACACCCTCATGTTAGACGTAAGATGAATATGAATATAATAGAGCTGTGCTTGAATCATGAATGTTTTTCGTTAATCTGATGAAACGTAAGCTAAAAACAAAGCAAGTCCAGTTGACTTGTTTTAACACTTGATGTTATTTATTCTGACGACCCAATCTTCAACTATAGTCACAACACATCAACTCTAATCAACATTTTGATAATAAATAAACTCCCTGAATTTGTTTTTACCGAATCTAATTTGCCCGAGTGTTCCTTCTTCATGAGTCAGTTGGTTAGTGCAGGAAATGTCTGTCTCCGTTGATATGTTTGAATTTGTTCACGTCCCCTCTTGTCTCAATTGAATGCCAAACAAAACAAGCTTGCCTCTCATTAAGGTGAGATATCTAAAGGCCTGCTTCAAATAAGGTTTCAACAAAAGTAGGCAAAGGTGAAATGTAAGGTCTTTGTTTCCTTCTGAAACAAATTTTTAAAAATTGAAATATAATAGAGCACTCACTTACAATGTAGTGCTAATAGATATTTTCCCCCTAGAACTTGAGACATAAAATGTTAAAAAGAAATTAAATACAAAATATGAACAATTACATACGTGAAAATATTTATTTTCTTTCTTTCAGAACAATCGTATGATCTTTGGAAAATTGCATGTACATTCATACATGTATCAATATATGTACATTAGATTCACTTTTATTTATCTTTTAGACTCAATTCTAAGAAATACCATAAAAATATAGGGAAAATGTTTGTTTTTCATTGGGAAATGGTCAGGGTAGGTTGAGGGTTAAGGACAGGGTTTGATCTGGAGTTGGAATTTAAAATTTGTAGAGCTAGAATTTGACCACAGAGCCATTGCCAACATAGCATCTGTGGTAGACTCCTAAGAATTGTACAACCTGACATTTAAAGTGGACAGTCCTGTATACACACATCCACATGTTTGTATCTGGTTCAAGATAGAGTACTTAATGACACCGCAATAAACTGTCTCACACCAATAACCCTCTTTAATATGATTAGTTATGTCACCGGCCAATCAGTGGTTATAGTCACTTGCTAGACGTTCTATTTAGTACCACGGTAAAATGGTATTCTGCGAGACATCCAAGACTATCGTCTCCTTGGAGGGCATTCTAGCAAACATATCTGGTCCAGACTTAAATACTTCCTGAAACTACAATGAGCTGTCTCACACCTATTAGCCTAGCTAGTCTAGTTGATGTCTCTGTACAAACAGTCATCAAATGCTATTCAATTTGTTTATGTTTCCATCAGTCTAGCATTGAACTTCTTAACAACAAACTCATGAAAGTACAGGACACAGTAAGACATGTGTCTAGATGTGGTCCAATGGCATAGTGAGAGTTGTCCTCATACCGCATTTTGATGTGGATCTGACCAGAGTACTAATGCCTAAAATAGGATAATCAGAAGTTTCCTCCTGGTTGCGGTTTCTGGACCCTAGGACTTCTCTAAAATGTTAGCAATAGTCCAATATTCATAAATAAAGCAGAAAGGTGGTTACTCTTAACGATATTGTAGCTGTAATCTTGAAAACTGTACAAATTAAAATAATGGAAAATATTAAGCATTTGAAAGTGAACTATGTTACAAAGCATAAAAAGTTTTTGTGTACATCATTGTGATATAGCTCTTATCCAAACTGCACAGTACAGTTAAAATGAGGGGGCAAAGTTAGTCATTCTCTTCCAATGATTTCCTTAAGATTTACACATCTTTGACCTCTTTCTTAAACAAGTGCATATTGTTGTTGATCAGGTCATCGTGCATGTGCCATCATAATGCACTTACTCTCCCCAAACAATATATTGAATGAATTGATTTAACTACTGCAAGATGATGAGTAATTATCTATCCATGACTTCATCTTGTTTTTGCAACAACCCTGAAGATGATACAGTGATCAAGATGTGTCATCGGCATAGAATCAGAAGAGGAAGAGCATGTAAACCATCTTGGGACAAAGTATCATTATTTCTGGCTTACGGGCCTCAAGGAATCATCAGGCCTTGATAAGTGCATCTTGGCGATCTTTCTCATCCCATGGATTTCTGTCTTGGGTTTGACAATAACAGATATCTATGCCTCCGGGGCCAACGGAAATAGAGAAACATTCACAAAAAAAATTGGAAAAGCATAACAACGCGATGCCTCGATCCTTCAAAAAAACATCAATGGCTTCGACTTGCTACCCTTAATCTTATCAGGGGAGGGTTTCAGAGAAAAGGGGTTGTTATTTGTTGGCTCCCGCAGAGAGTTGAAAGCAAGATCATTAAACCTCATTTCCTGTTGAAGTAAAGACATGAGGAGGGTTTAGACACAGAGGAACTTGCTTCGTGGGGTAAGACGGAAGAATGGGGGTTGCAGGGGGAAGATGGTATGATTATAAGAGGGAACATGAGGGGCTCTCACCATTTTATTAAAGAGAGGGGTATTTTCATCAAGGATTTGGGGTATAAAAGGAATGAACCCTAAGGAAGTGAGGTCGTAGAGGGGCATGTATGACCTGCTTGCAGAAAGGAAATTGTTTGAAGAGAATACCGGTAGGGGCAATCTAGGTATCTGGCACTTGAAATCCTGAGGAAGGGGTAAAAGGAGTAAAAATACATTGACCATTTTTAAGGTAAGGATTCAAAAGAGAGGGGGGAGGGAAGAAATATTTGGGGGGAGGGAAGAAATATTTGGGTCCAGGTGATGAGAGCCAAAGGAAAAAAGCTGAAAGATATAGGATTAATCCTAGAATATATCCAAGGCAGTAAAGGTCCTGGGAAAATTCCATGGTATGTTGCAGGGTTCAAAGCCCCCATCGTGCTGTTATGACATGGGATTAACCTAGTTCCTAACCTCGTGATATATTTCCGTCAAAAGAGTGTACCATATCATCTGATGAGAGCCAGAAGGGTGTTAACTCTGTGTTTAAGTGTATAAGTTAATGCCCATCGGGCTCCAAACACATGATGCTATTTGAAGAAGCTGCTGCAGTGCTTTTTTTTGGGAAGGGAATAGTTTGTAGAAGATGAAGGCTATAGATTTAGATCAAATGGCACCTGATGTCCTGGGGTAAACTATAAATAGAACTAGATGGGGGTACTGATCCGATGTACAAGAGGAAGGCAGCTCTTTTTAAATGTAGGCATGGGTATCCAATGTGTATGATGATCCTATAGCAACACCTGTGTGAGAGGAAGGGAAACTAAAAGATGGGGCATCCATACGATACCGTTGATAATATTTGGGGAGGGGGATTGTTTGTAAAAGATGGAGGCGTTGATCTACAAGTAGATTCAACAGCACATAGCATCCTGGAAAGGGGTTCCTCAGGAAAGGTTCGAGTCTCACATGGCATGGGGCATGTTTAGCGAAACTAGTTGATTGCTGATCCAGTGTAATTGATGGCTGTTGCCAGGAAAAGGGTTCATTTTGGCTAGGAAGAGGACAGTGTTTTGAGAAGAGCTCGGCTCAATTCCAGGCTAAATGCAAGGCATGATCATGGATGGCATTTTCAGTGAACGTCTTGTAATTTTAAGAGAGCCCTGAAAACAGAATTGTGACTTCTTACTCCTGATAGGATGTTCAATCATGGAGAATTCAAGGAGAAAACGCTAAGAGGGGCACATTAGGGGAGATTTAGAAAAAGGGGAGATTTAGAAAAAGAAGAGAGGAAGAAAGAAGAGAAAGAAAGATAAAAAAGATGAATAGTGTACCAAAGACAGACATTTGGTTTTTATTTTCTAATGGCCCACAAAAACACTTGAATTAAAATTAATATCTTACCGGTACTGATCATATCATTAGTTTTACTTAAATCTATTGACCAAACTTCCAAGACCTTGATATATTTAATTCTCAAGTTTGTAGCCAAGTGTTGTTACTCATACATATTCTTGTTCACCTTTGTAGAGCTAACATTCATCTCATAGCACTAAAAAAAAATCACAACTCTTATCTATCAAACTTTCCTTCTTCCATTTCTTCAAGTTCAAGCTCAGTTTTTATCTCACATGCACCTGTTCCAAAATACTCCAACCTCAAAATTGTCTTATCTCATAGCATTCCATGCATTTATGAATAATTCTGGAGACATAAGTTTGACATTATTCAACGTTCATGAGTGAGTAGTTCTGAGACTAAAAGTAAGCTATGTTCATACGAGAGTGTTGCAGTTTAAAACTTTTTTTGGCAAAAACCTCAAAGTCTAAAAAAAAAACGATCCACTAACAATGACGAGGGTGTACACAGGGCTGATACAACATGTATTCAAAGCATTAGACTACAAGCCGAGGAAGCAGTAGTTAAATATAACCTCAAATGACCCCTTCTCCTCGTCTTCATCACACTGATATGATCGCTTGTGGTTTAAAACTTCAAGTAAACCAAGAGGTTAGGTATTGTGATCTAGTGGATAAGCCACCTGACTGTAGATCACAAGGAACTGGGTTTAAATGCCAGCCCAGCACTAGCATCCTTTGGTAAGACGTTAATCTATATTTGCCACTCTCCACCCAGGTGTTAAATGGGTACCCCGTAGGATGCGACGTTAATGTAGTTTGCTCAGCACTGTGAGCATCTGTAAAATAGCACCTGGCTGGAATGCTCCCCAGAGAGTGGAGAATGTGCATACATTGTGTGCGGGTAAGCCTGAATCTGATGATTGGGGTAATACTAATCTAAAAGCGCTTAGAGACATCATTGATGTATTAAGCACTATAAAAACACCGGATGTTATTACATGTATCATTAACTTAGAGTGTGTCTGCTTGGTCTGTAACTACAAGAAAACTTAGAATTCTAAAAAACATGACCCCAACTTTAAGTTTACAAACTGCCATGTGAACCCAACTAAAGAGTCCTAATGTATCTTGCCCTAAAGGAAAGGTAATTAGAGATTGTTTCCAGAGATTTAGTTTGAACGGAACATCTTGAGAATGTCTGGTGAGCTGCTTAACGTGGATTAAGACATCTTTTCACTGGCAAATGCAATTAGAGAAGCACAATTTTATTAGGAAATGGTGATCTCTGTTACATATCAATTAACCTGGTCCGCCAACGTTATGGGTATGATACTTGCAAAAGTTAAGGGATGTAGTATTAATTGGAAATAAAAAATAAAGAAAATTAAATATATGTATCACACATGAATAGCAGACCTCTAGCCACATATAGACGCATGCATTGAACACCACTATTTCCCTACATCATACCTTAATTAATTGAAGGTACATGTACTATTCAACTAATAGAGGTGGAAGTATGTTATTCATTAATCAATTAGGCCAAGAATATATGAAAAATCACCTAAGTGAAAATGTTAAGAAAAATGTTGAATGTTTAGTCAGGGATAAGGTCAAAGATAATTCCCCAAAGGAATACCATAATATTTATTTGTACCTTGCCCCAAAGTCATAGATTTATCACAAAGGAAATTCCTAGCATTTTTTAGCTAATCTTGCTTCCAACATGTATCCCTTTAGAACTTGATTTGCAAAATGAATGTTAAGTATATACAAGGAATATGTACATTTGAGAGTGTGCAAGATTTTGCCATTTCATTTTGATACTTAGATCTGTTTGTTTACATTTCGTAGTTATGACAACCTCGGTGATTCAGAAAAAGGGGCCCTCTGGTGATTCCTGAAAACTGCATATTTCCATAATAACATAAATAGCTCAGATAATTCTCAAAGCCAACTTGATTACCTTCCAAAATGACTTGAAGTATGTCTATACAGCCTTTGTGCAGAAAATAACGTTTGCAGGAAATCTTGTCAATTTAATCTTTCATTTCCAAGAAAATATATGCCCTGGCTTGTATTTTACTTTCCACAAAATTCAAAGTCATGAAATCGCAAGATGCAAGATATTTACAGCAGAGTAACAATTATTTGAGTTCTTTCTGGAGTGATTCTGCACTTCTTCAGAAAAAGTGAAACTTGCCTAGAAGCAGATTTTATCATTTTCTCCTATGAAAACTTTTTGAACTGTAGGTTTGCTCTAAGGTCTTTTTACATGTATATGTGAATGTGTTTTTTTTTTCCTGTTTTTTTCTTCAAAGCAGTCCTTATCAGATCTATTGACTGAAAAACTGTTATTTGAAGAGTAACACCAATGATATCCCCTGCTGATTTAAAGAAGGAATAGACCCATATACATGTAAATTACATTAAAGGGATCCGGTATTTGTCTCAGATTCTGAAACAAAATTCTGGATTTAGCTCATGTTGCAATGATAATTATAAACCTTTAGGTCAGTCAGGAACCCCATAACTTTTACAAGCCAATCGCCTGTCTGATTATCAAGATATTTATGATTGGAATTACAAATTTTGAAAACCGTTCGCCCGACGGTTTTCATAACACTGCAGTCTATTGGGGAAAACGAGTATGGTAAAACTGGTCACTCAAAGATTTTTACTTTTTGGAGGCACTTCTTGATCAATTTGAAGCGCAATTTTTTTAGGGCTTCAATATTACACCATATCACAGACACTGATAACACGTAGGGCTAAGTGTCTCAAATTTAACACTGTTAATCGATCCCTTTAATATTCCTTCCATATCATTAGAGCATGCATTTCACATTTTTTCTTGGGACAAATGAAAGCTATTGTCATGTGAAAACCACAATTTTGATCATGACCCTATCCACTAAATCCCCTTTTAATGAACAACCACCATGTGACTTGAGTGCGGAATCCATTTCAAATTGAAGCAGACATAAAGATTGCAGACTATTTGCAAGACACAATACCCAATAGGTCTTGTCATCAAGCCAATTAGCTTTGTTTTCACTAACTTCCTGAGTTACATAAGACAATCAAAAGCCATATATTGTGGGTCCCTGGAGGTTCCTTGGATCTAGCCAACTAGGTTCAACAGTCAGGGAAAAACAATTTCAAAAGAGTCTTGGCTCATCTTGACACTAGCGTCAACTGAAGTTATTCCATTGTATTTCTTCCTACAGCTACTTTGCCTGATAAAGAGGACAACCTTCATACGTAATCATGTACAATGGTAGAAAGTTAGAGGGCGTGCTTCATGCTGAATATCACTCATACCATGACCCCCTATTGACTTTACTTGGGGTACGAGATAACAATTGGAAAAGAGGAAGCATTTCTTTCTTCTTTTTTAAAAATATATGAATGTATGGAACCTTTCTTCCTCCTGAGTCAATTTTTTCATGTGTGAATTTCATGTAAAGTTCAGCAAATTCTTGAATAAAAATACTAATGAAATGAAATAATAATAATGAATGTAACTTATGTAGCGCCAATTTTTTTTGCTTCAAAATTGTACATGAGCTTTAATAAGCTTATTAACGAAAGTTAGAGGACAACCATAGTACAATGGAGTTGGTTTGAGCTACTTACGAGTCATTGAAGTTGACGGTCAGTTTCTGTTGTAGAGTCTCCTGGAACTTCTTGTTGAGTACGGTCAGGAATTCAGTCTTGAAAGTAGACTCTAAGATGCTGTCATATTCCTCACTTACATGGAGCACAAACATGTCATCCTGAAGAGTACTGCAAAAATAAAGATACAGAGAATAAGTATTGTAAAATGAGTTCTGATACAACTATATAAACCCATTTGGAAAACAGGAGTGTTGTTCTTTAGGTTTCTATAATAAGAGATTCCAGTAGCTATCAGGTATGAGAGACATGTTGTCAAGAGGTTTCATGAATGTTATATATAGTGTCTCCAGTTTTTATCATTTCAACATGGTGGCAGCGGTGGGATCGAAGATACTCAAGAAAAAAAATATACAGAAATATCGAGTCTAATGGAGATACAAATAAATACATAGTCAATATATATATACCGAGGTAAACCTGCTATTGGCAAAAAATGTCATACATGTAGGGCTATTTAGATGGCCAAATGAAACTAATACAAACTCCCAATTTCCTTTGAATTTAATATATGCACTGTACATTTAGGAATGAGTACATTAATTAGGTGAATTTAAATAAATAAAATATTAATATAACCATGATGGGAGGCCGAAAAATTATTTGTCTTTATTGATGTAATAATAGTCTGTATTTAGAAAAGGCATCGTAACATGATCACTCATGAATTAGAGTAGACTATCAGGAAGAAAAAAATGACAAAAGAAAATACAGTAGCTTAAGCTCATTTGATTGTTACACTGCCAACAATAATTAGCATTAATTAATATAAGACAATACAGTGTCAATTGAAATAGCTTTAGACTGTTAATACACGTGACCATGATTGTAAAATGATAATTATAGAAGATAACAAGATCATGAGAGTACATGTTTTGGCCTCAGCCTACTTTGCTCGTGATATCCCATGAGTATTAATTAGTGTTAATTATTAAATGTAAGACGATAGGCTGTCGAAAAAAGGGGATGTAACAAGATATTCAAGAATGACAAAATGCTATAAGTAAACAAGATCACATCAGTAAATAATGTAACTGAAGTCTTGTTTGAATGTGTACTTGTGGGTAGTGATTAGAATTATTTAATGTAATACATTATGACGTCAACATTAGGTAGTGGTAATACGAGAACTCATCAATAACAACAGACTCTCTACTTCAAAGATCATCAGAAAAATAGTTTTGATTAAGTCTTGTTTGAATGTGCTACTTTTGAGGGTTAATAATTAGTGTTAATTGATGGAAGACACTGGACTGCTACTGTTACATGTTACAAGTTTGAATGTGACTCATGAATAACAACAGGCTATCACCTTACAAGATCATAATAATAAATACCCCAGCATAAGCTCGTTGTTATTGATACTCAAAAGTACTACCGGTAATTAGTTTTAATTAATGTAAGATAGTAGGCTGTTGGTAGGACATGACCACAGGAGAAAAACACTATTACCTTTGGATGGGGAGGAGGGGGGGGGGTTCTACATACTACAGTGAGAGTGTCAGAGTATTAATTACGATTCGTCTGGATTACTCAATTGTTTTAATAACTTAACATTTAATATATTTCAATACTTTATATCATTTATCACCTTACATGGCTACCTAATCTGTATAACCATGTTGATTTTAAAAGTTATTTTTAATTAATCATATCTTTTTATGTTACGTTCCCTGCATGGACCATTAATCAGGTTAAGTCCTGGGCTTTCTTATGTTATGATTGTTCTCCTTTTCTTTGTTATAATATCTCTGTTCCTTTAATGCTGAAGTAGCAATACAGTAAAAGACCAACGTAAAAACCTAAATATGTAGACGTAGTTCAAAATACAATTCCCAAACGTAAAGGTACTATCCACCAATTTAAAGTCTCATCTTGTTTAATCCTGAGTTGGGCAAGAACATTACAACAAATATTTATTTCAGGAAATTTATCATCATTTTATTAAAGTAAGTACTATAAGAGAACTATTTACCCTCGGCTACTTCTACTAGGCAAACATCAATTTAAATATAATACAGATGAAACAGTTTGCTTCATTCTGAAAATTTATTAATATTTTGAGGATATTAAACAAAAATCTGAGATATGTTATATGAATACTAACATAACTATATAATACAAGTAAAGCAAATTCAGAATGTTTATTATCGATATGATCTCCCAAACACATTAAACACTCATCAATAACCAACATGTACAAGCACATGCTGTACATGTATATGTAAATCATACAAGAAAAATTGAACAACATCCTTGATTTGATCCTAAAAATAAATAAATATTTCAGGAACGATGAGTCTACTTGGCCAAGTGGTAAAATGAAATATGTACTGCTGGAGGAAGACCAATACAATCTCAACAACTTCCTAACGAGGTAGATTTGCAGGAAATGATTTAACATGTACCTCATATAAAAATCATATAGGTGGATGAATTGATAGAGACAATTTGGCTCATATTCCAAGGGCCTGATAAGGAATCCAAGTATCCTGTTAGGCCTATACCTGGACAATGACCAATTGCTGAGATAGGGGATAAGTGGGTGGGGTGGGGTGGGGTGGGGGAGGGGGTTCTGTTTGTAATATTGCAACTCTGGCTATACACAAAAATTCTAGAGCTTTGTAAAAAAAAAAGACTGTATGTTGAACACAATCTTAAAGATTTTACAAATAGCTTTCATTATTTATTTGTTCCAAAATTGTTTTGTCTAATTTTTCCTTGAATATTTGGGTAGTGACCATATTTTCTGTAAAGTTTGAATCTGGAATTGGCAGTAGCATATGTGTATTCTGTCACTACAAAGCTGGCAACCCCCTATATTACACTCAAAACTTGGGAGAACTTTCAAGGACCTCTCCCCACCTCCAGGAGAGTGGGCTCACATCACCTAGCGACAGAAGGGACAAACTCTACCTCAAATTGTTGACTCACTCTCACAGAAATAACGTAAGACTGGTTGCCTAACACAGAAACCACAAACTGACGCCTACAACACACAGGTGAGAGAGTTCATATGTAGGAGAGAAGGGTTCACATGCAGAGCATTCTGCTTTATCTTCATGGGATTTCAGGTTTTAGGCAGTGTAATTATGTTTTTATATATGGGGCATCAATCCTCCAGGGATTTATGAATACTACAAGAAATATTTCTCTCTCCCCTCTTCCCTTTCTTGCTCATTCTTGCCCATTCCAACTCATTCCTACATGTAGGTCATTCCTAGGTCATGTAGGTCATTCTTGCCCATTCCTAGGTCATTCCTAGGTCATGTAGGTCATTCCTCGGTCATTCTTGCTCATCGTTGCTCATTCCTGCTCATTCCTACATGTAGGTCATTCCTAGGTCATGTAGGTCATTCCTAGGTCATTCTTGCTCATTGTTGCTCATTGTTGCTCATCATTGGTCATTCTTGCTCATTCCCAGGTCATTCCTGCAACTTCCTAGGTCATTCCTAGGTCATTCTTGCTCATTCCCAGGTCATTCCTGCAACTTCCTAGGTCATTCCTAGGTCATTCCTAGGTCATTCTTGCTCATTCCTAGGTCATTCTTGCATATTTTTGCTCATTCCTAGGTCATTCATTGCTCATTCTCCCCTTCTCCCTCTCTCCCCCTTTAATACGTAATAAAAAAGATTCCAAGCCTAGTAACATAATACCTCACAGAAGCTGAGTAACAAACTGCACACTAACCTGAGAGATACACTGTGTATATGGTTGAGGGGTATCTTCCTTTTGACGACGTCCTTGATCTGACCTTTCTCTGGCCCTTTCTTGATCTGCTCTCGACCAATCAGATAGATGTTCCTGCCCGATAGTAGCAGGTCTCGCTTCGTGACCTGACGGAATCAATGGAGAAAAGATATACAGGTTTGCTCCGATTGTGTTTTACCACAAAGACATTGGTTGGAAATCTCAGTGTTTCATTCATTCAAATAGTCACAGCAAACTACACATACTTTACAAAAATCAAATATAAACATCAGCTGGATTGGAGAGTGGACAGGACCAGATAATTTACTTTCCTGCATGGGTCAAATTCTGTTGGTATGACTTTAAACACAGGATATCATTCCCAAAAGCCGGTATTAAGCATGATTAGAGTATATATTTCTAAATAAAATTAGGGCTTATAATTTGGTTTATATATTGCTGTACACAAATTCAAACAGCTATTACCTTCCTTTTTTTTCTTCTCCATTAATAAAACTGTAACAGAGAACAGACATATTCTATGCCTCGAATAAAACTTGTGTCAAAGGAGAGAACTAGAAGGGTGCCATTTTTGGAAAATTCCCTTCATCTATCAGATGTTTGGAGACAGATTCAAATCTTCACCAAACCAAACAAACCTGAATCAGAAGTGTTTAATCCATTGCCTGCTGGAACTGGTAAGTTACTTTATTAAGCCTATGCCCAAAGAGAGAATTCAGGAGTCAATGAGTTTATAAAGAAACTCATTAGGACACGTACTTACCTTGAATCTCCTGTCATACTTGTTGACCTTGTCAGCAAACTCTATCCTCTCTCTCCTAGCAACCAACGCCTGCAGGGACACATTGTGCTCAAAGCCAATGTAGTCCCCAACAAAGTTACGGTTGAGACTGTAGCGCCTCCTCTCCTTCTTGTCGAACAAGATGTCACTGGCTGCAATGGGTCAGAATTGATTTAATCGTCATTGGGGCAGGTATGGTTGCATAAGTATGAACATCATTTTAATTCAATTACGCAACCAATGTGAATGAGGGATTTACAAACAAGCTTAAGTTCTCATAAAGGTAACAAATTATCTGTCAAGCTGTCTCATTCTCCAACATGGAAGAACATCACTACTTCAGAGACCATAAGTTGTAGTTTTTCTTATATCATTAAGAAGAAAAGATGAGGTTGCTATAAATTGTATTCCCAACTCTCACTTGAATGACTATGTAAACACTTGGAAATTTTTCAAATTTTTTATTAAATCATGCATAAATCATTTGAGGATTTTGGTGGAATAAACTAGAAAATGTCACCAAAAAAAGATCATTATTTAAAATAGTTAGATATGTTTTGTTTTCTTTATTGAAAGTTTCATGTGACACAAAGGTTTGTATAATCTGCTACAACTTAACTTACTCAGAAACATAACAAATATCCATTTCTTATTTCAAAACTAAGTTTTGCATCATATCAAATGAATTCCACCTGCTTTCTTGCCCTCCTGTACAGAAAGATCATCAGTCTATAACGTCCATATTTTGTTTTTCTTATGCAGTATTTAAATGCACGTTTGACTGTACAAAAGACTTGAAAGGCATTATTTAACAATGTTAAATCTGAGATGCATGGCCCTACGTGTTATCAGTGTCTGTGATATGGTGTAATATTAAAGCTCTACAAAAATTGTGCTTCAAAATTATCAAGAGTAAAACAAATTGAGTGACCGGTTTTACCATACTCATTTTCCCCCAATACACTGTAGTGTTATGAAAATCATTAGGAAAACGCAAAATTTGATTTGGATTTCTAATCACAAATATCTTGATTATCAGACAGGCGATTGGCTTGTGAAAGTCATGGGGTTCTTGACTGACTAAAAGGTTTATAGTTATCAGTGCAGTATGAGCTAAATCCAGGATTTTGTTTCAGAATCTGGGACAAAGTTACCCAATCACTTGAGGCTTTACCTTGCTGTTTGAGTCTGAGATAGTACTTCTGTGCATTGAATTGTCTGAATGCCTTCTGGATGATCCGAGCATGAAAATCAAACTTTCTCTCTCTCTGTTCTTCTAGTAGAAAGAGCTGTCAGATATATACAAACAAACAAACAAACATACAATAATCATACATCATCGTAAATATTATAAAATGTTCAAGAATGAAGCCAATAAGAAGCGGCAAAATGGACCATGTGACCGTGCAATATTCTTACTATCTGCATGGGGTGCATTTTGGTGATAACCATGGATGAAGGTTGCGGGGAGACATCTTATGGCCTTGCTAAGTAAGATAGTTGACTCCTTTTATAAAACAAATAATACACAGGTTTTCGTTCATGACGTTATGGCAATGCAGCGCTATTCAGGTATTCACAATGGCACAAATAACACTCATGAATTTTATTGCACTATAGCAAATACCCTCATGCGCTGTATCGACCTTAACGCACTTACAGCTGTGTACTATTTGTATACTATTAAAGTTGGTTTAGTAATTTTAATAGAAATACTTCTATTTATCAGATTAGAATTCTGATTTGTCTAAGTGTTGAACTGAGTATAAAGTACCTTCCATTGAAACAACTTATAATTGCATTCCCTATTACTATTTCATGAAGTTAAAAGCATAATTTAGAGGAAAAGTTGTAGAAGATACCAAGAGTGTTCACACAGTATAAGGACTTATCACCCTTGTCTAAATGTAAGTTAGATATTAGTGACAGATATATTATCTGCACCATTGATATAAAAACAAAACTTTACCTCCAGGTTTTTGCTCCACAGACTTTCTTATCATTTTTAAATTTAATGTTAAAAAACATAAAAAATGACTACAAACTTTTAAAAATCCCTACAGATTTCTTTCTTCAAGTGTTAATTCAATGAATCATGAATTGCTATACTCAAGGCATATTCAAGGCATCTCTGTAAAATTAATCAAACAGAATTGCACACTGTGCAAGAACTAGTCTTCATGATTTCTGCTCTATAATTCCAAAACTGAATTAGTTTCTTGTGGCTTTTCTTTGCTTCTTTTCACGTTTGAAAATGACCATATAAACTGCTTCCTTACAGATTCTGGTTTCCTGATGAAGACCTTTGTCTTGCCTAGCTGAAACTCATCAGTGTCCATGTTGACGGAGCGTAGTAGATGAGTGACCCCAGACTTGACATCGCCTCCCCACCTCGGCCACGTCTCAGGAGTCAAGATGGCATACCTAGGGATGGGAAAGATCACTAGCATGTCAATAATTTACAAAATGAAGCTGAATATTGCAATAAAGTTTGATGTGGTACAGTCAAACCTGCTTTAGTGACCACCTGTCTACAAAGGCCACATTTTTTTCCCCTTGAAAATGATTTCTTATTGAAACATGTACTAAAGGAACCTGTCTTCAGAGACCACTTTTTGTGTTTCCCTTGGGTGGTCGCTTTGGACAGGTTTGACTGTATCACTATAAATATCCAATTCAATGCAGGATCTGGGAATGTGTAGAGCAGCAACATCTAGTTGCCAAATCAAAGATGCTGATGACTGAAAAACTATTCAATGTACTGTCCAAGATTCACATGGGAGGGACTGGAGTTGTGGCTTGTTGTGAACAATATGGTATAGGTATGTCTTTGGTTGAGTTCTGAAAGTTGATAGTAGGTCACAAGAGTAAAGACCAAATAGCATAAATAAAATAGTCCCCATTCTATCAAAGGATCAACAAATTAATTATTTGTTGAATATAATGATGGTACATTGCTACTATTGAATGGCAAGGACTATTCAATGCAAACGGCTTTTGTTAATGAAATGTACTTAGAATTAGTTCATATAACATAAGAATGAAGAAGTATAAAAAGAAAAAGGAAGATGACAATAATCAAAACAGTAGTAATGAGAGAGAGTAGGCAATATGTTATTCAAAAGATATTTTTTCCCCTTCCAGAATGAATGTTTGTCCACATACCGTCTGAGAAACTTGTCAAACTCTCTCCTGTAGGCGAAACCAGCTCGCCTCACCCTTATGTTCTCCTTCAGTCCCAGGTATTCAACTTGATGATATACTCTGAATATCACAAAAATATATCAATATGAGACGTGAGCTTAGAATGTAACTTAGTCCCATGTTTTCAACTTGATGATATACTCTGAATATCACAAAAATATATCAATATGAGACGTGAGCTTAGAATGTAACTTGGTCCCATGTTTTCAACTTGTGATATTTCCTATAGTTGCATGAAAATTAAGGGTCATTATATTGCGTAAAATCCCTGTCGTTTATAATATTGCAAATATTTACAGTGATACCATTTTTGTTTAAATAAAAGAGACATTCTTGGTTCCTATAAAGTTAATCACTATTTGTGCCACTAAATTTACAAACATTGAAAATAATAAGATTTCTTGATACAAGGTTCTTATTATGGTTCTATGTACTTGTTTATCAGGTTACAACCATTGTTCTCTGATGTTAAACTTTACCATTTGTAAAATTTGTTTTAAATTGCAAGAAATAGAAATTGTCTGTCTTCGGAAACACGAGATGGAATATTTTAATTTGGGTAGTTCTAAAGGCCCCAACAGTGGAAGGATTTTCACTCACCTTTTTTCTTCCCAGTCATGAGGTCTCTTTGTCTCGTTTGGTTTGATACAGCGGATGTAATGAGGTGTACATTGCATCAGTTTGTCCACTAGCTTGTTGGCCTGAGTCTACCAAACAAAGAAACAAAAAAATCAAAGATGATAAAGTGTAATGAGGTCTTTTGTCTCGTTTGGTTTGATACAGCGGATGTAATCAAGTGCATTTTCAATGATTTTCATATGATGGTAACATTTTTGATCTCCCCAGACTGAAAGCTCAGAGGAGTGGAGGATCAGTCACAACTGTCACTGGCAAGCAAAACGATACTCCAGAAAACTATGGAAGATGAGCAACCAAGATTGTTGAGCAGAAGAGGATTGTTAAGGTGTTTGAAATGTTTTGTATGTTTAAAATATTTATGTAATTGTTGTGTATTTATTACTGCTTTTACCACTTAATAATAAAAGAAATTTGCAATTTCCCAATTAAGTTTTTTTTTTTATTTT
Organism: Hemicentrotus pulcherrimus; assembly: GCA_003118195.1. NCBI lineage: Eukaryota > Metazoa > Echinodermata > Echinoidea > Camarodonta > Strongylocentrotidae > Hemicentrotus > Hemicentrotus pulcherrimus. Next base: position 269,755 of record BEXV01000062.1, on the reverse strand, counting down.
TAAGTCAAAGTCAAAGTGAATGTGTGTATGTGCAGGAATGTTCCGTGTTCAACCTGTTTCCGCGCAGTAGGAGTATATATATAAATATCTTCTCTACTTTTCCTCATAGCAGTATATGATTCTATACTGGTGTTATGTAGAATGTGATATGCCAAGTTTTTGTTTCACGTTTTTACGTCGATATGCCTCATCAAGCTCGCGAAGTAGCCAAGATTTGTCGGTGTAACACGCTGAAGGGGAAAATGATCTGATAAAAAGACAATTAAGCTTAGACGAAACTTTCCCAATGATACCATCGAAGCATTCGTTAATCTTCGACCCCATAGATGCATGGCGTTAACAGCGAAAAGCAGGTAGTGTAAGAGGGATGTGAAACGATTCAACGTAGCCATTCATTTATACCTTCAGCATTATCGATACTCAACAGGGTCCCCATAGTAAGATTTGGTGTTGCGCTTCTAACGTCCGATTCGTGAGATTCTACAGTCTTTCCTCTCGTCATCTGCAGTCTTCTTCTTCTCCACAACACCTTCATCTACAGACATCTACATATCCAGTCATCATAGTCGCTATTACCAACATCGCCATCAACGTGGAAGTACATCATCACAAGCATCCTTCATTATTATGTAAGCTCACATTTCATTCTGCGATCTGTTAATATTGTTTATCCATGGTGTTTCCCACAGATATTTTTTCTTTCACATGGGTTCTTTTAGTCTCCATATCTATGATCTCTATGATCTCTATGATCTTTTGGCTGTAGCCTCTGAACCGTGATATGGCTGTAATTATATTTTTTTCTTGTTCTTGATATGTTTTATGTATAACTTGGCATGGGTCAAGTGTATTTGTAGGGACAAGTATTCCATATACATGTACAATAACCTATTGCATCTCTGATATAAACTGCATCGGGCACTTTTATATATCTCTGTTTTCAAGAGGGGGCTTTTCATCACATGACAAAAATATCTAGATCTTGAAAGTATTTAGCAAAGTGAACAATATGTAAAAAAATCCATATTTTCCAATATCCCATAGTTAACTTTTTGCATTTAATCTAGTTATACTTGCTTCATTATACACACTGACAGGATTGATTTTTTTCTCAACGTTATAAACTGTCCCATCATTAGTCGTGCCAATGACGAGAACGGTTAGGTATGGAGACAGGTCCCTCGCCAAAGCTGCACCCGTCCTCTGGAACTCTCTTCCTTCTCATCTCAGACAATTAGACTCCACAGAACAATTTAAATCACAGTTGAAAGTGATCTATTTATCTGATGTTTAAGTTTATTACTCAAAGCACTATAATGTGTTGAACTGTTTTATGTATCTGTATCTGTTTTATCCTACATTTGGATTTCTGTTCATCTAAGATTTGAATTCCTGTTCATCTAAGATTTAAGCTTAATTACATGTAGAAATATTGCCTGTTGGAACTGTTTTGTGTAATCTGCATATTCATTTTTTCGCGCCTTGATCAAAAGTTTCTGAATTCTTATTGGTGAGTACATATATATCTTCTCTACTTTTGTATGCATGTGTGTAACACCCTGAAAGGTCAGCATTGCAAACGCAACACAACACATCCCACGTGGATATGCACGCAGCACAGACGAAACCTCCCTGATCCCTGAACCCCGGCCGCGTCATACCAAAAGACGTTAAAAAATAATGGGAGTTGTTGCTACCTTGTTTGGCGTTCAACAATACGGGATAGAGCAACATCGATCTGGCGCTGCTCAGTGGCTGCCGGGCTCACGATCAATTGGGCAAAAATAATTTCTGTTTCGGTTTAATAAAATTTGGAGTGGACTATTAGGCTATTATTATTATTATTATTATTATTATAACACAATCGAAGGATTGATTACTTTTCGATCCCGTTGATGCATGGCCCTTACAGTGAGAGGCAGGCAGTGTAAGAGAGATGCGAATCGATTCAACGTAGCCAATCATTTATGCTTTCAGCATTATCGGATACTCAAAAGGGTCCCTTGGTAGGATTGAGTGTTGCACTACNTGTATGCGATACTGTATGTTATTTTATCTTAATTTTTTTTATGATGAATGAAATATTTTGGACTACTTATCTTCTACATCTACATATCCAGTCATCATAGTCACCATTACAAACATAAAACTATGTCGTCATAACCATCCATCATCATAGTATGTAAGCTCATGTATCATTCTGCAATTCGATATGGTGTTCCCCACGGTGTTTCCCACAGGTAGTTTTTTTTTTCCACATTGGTTCTTTAAATTATATGCGATAAAAATACGTCTTTAGTAAAGTATGTAGCAAAGTGGACATAACATTTTTTTTAAAAACACATATGTTCCAATATACTTTTTGCTTCTTATGTTTGCTTCATTAATCATTATACACACTAACTGTTCCCATCATTTGTTGAAAAGTATATGTATATATCATCATCAGAAACATGCATCATTAATATGTAAGCTCAGGTTTCATTTTGCCACCTGTTAATGTTGTTTATCTATGGTGTTTCAACCATTTTTGTATTTTGTTATTGCTATTGTTTATATGGACTAATGCATGATTTGTATATTGATTTTGATTTTGAGTGGTTTAATAAAAAAAAACTGAATTAAATTGAATAGAATTAAATGTATTTTTCCCATTACTGGGAACTACTCTGTACAAGTTTTTATAATAGTTTTTGTAGTTTTTTTTTTCTCTTATTATGTATATTTGTATTGGTAAGTACATATATTTTTTTTTTCTCTACTTTTCCTCATATCATTGTATGCATGTGTGTATGTTATCACAGTATATGATTCTATACTGGTGTTATGTTGAGTGTGATTTGCCAAGTTTTTGTTTCACTTTTTAATCGATATGCCTCCTCAAGCTTGCGAAGTAGCCAAGCATTGTATATTTTTTCTTTCACGTGGGTTCTTTTAGTATCCACTTTGACCTCTTGGCTGTAGCATCCGGACCATGCTCTAGCCTCCGGACTGTGTTATGGCTGTAATTCTTTTTTTCTTCATATTGATATGATTTATGTATAATTTGGCATGGGTCAAGTGTATTTGTAGGGCCCAGTATTCCATTTACATGTACAATATATCTATTGCATCTCTGATATAAACTGCATGGGGCATTTTTATGTATCTTTGTTTTCAAGAGGGGGCTTTTAATTATATATGAAAAATAATCTAGATTTTGAAAGTATTTAGCAAAGTGGACATTATGTATAAAAATACATATTTCCCAATATCCTATAGTTTACTTTTTGCATGCAATCTAGTTATACTTGTTTCACTATACACACTGACAAGATTGATTTTTTTCTCGCATTTTTCATCACCAATAACGACAATGGTTAAGGTACATGTATGGAGACAGGTCCCCTCGCCATAGCTGGACCCGTCCTTTGGAATTCTCTTCCTTCTCATCTCAGACAATTAGACTCCACAGAACAATTTAAATCACGATTGAAAGTGTATCTTTTTATCTGATGTTTAAGTTTCATTACCCAAAGTACTTTAATGTGTTGAACTGTTTTATGTATATGTATCTGTTTATTCAATATTTGGATTTCTGTTTATATAAGATTTGAATTCCTGTTTATCTATGATTTAAGTTTATTTACATGTAGAAATATTATCTGGTGAACTGTTTTGTGTTATCTGCATATTCATTTGTGTCGCGCCTTGATCGAAAGCTTTGGATATGTGCGCGTTATAAATTCATATTATTATTATATTTGTCTCTTTGGTTTGATACAGCAGATTTAATGAGGTGTATATTGCATCAGTTTGTCTACTAGCTTGTTGGCCGAGTCTACCAAATAGCACGAGAAGCATCCAATGTAATTCAAATCTCAGTCCTCGGTTTTATGTAACATCTTTATTACCATGTTATATGTATTTTCTTGAATAAAGATGAATAAACAACAATACAATTAGCTGCAGATCACATAGGAAAAACAGTTCATTTATATTTTGCTTACACTTTTACAGTATGTGCATCCAACTTGAAAGTTGCATTAAGCGATGTCCATGTCACATAATTTATGCAGATGTATGGTTCTTTAATATTGCTTTATATTAATTTAATCGCAATATGTGGATGTGTTTACTACCTGACATCATCTATGATCATCAGAACATCACATTAATGCGTTTGAGATCTGTGTTGTGAGTAGAGCTCCTAATGTAAGGGACAGCCATATCTTCGATTCAACCTTGTATAAGTGTCAACCGTACAGACTTTTCAAGTCTTGAATAACTTTTCAAGGGCAAATGCTAAAGTAAAAACTGCTTTGAGCCAAGATGGACGAATTATTGCATTGCTAAAAGAACAAAGTACTGTTACAAGTGAGCAAGCTGAAGTATTGGAATCCATATCGGTCATACTTACTTTGATTTTGCTGCTAGCTGTAGTTGGTCTTGACTTGGCTTGACCTGATACCTTCTCAGGAAATAGTGTCAAGAAGAACGAGCTATGAGAAAATACAGCACATGCCATTAGATTGTGAAAGTAATGTCATAGCACAGCAAGTTTGTAACACAAATATTGCAGCTCAACAAAAAAGAAAACTAAAGCCAAATTAGTACAACTACGGCTTCAAAAGACCTGAACATTGTTCAACCCATTTTTGAATTTTAAGAAGACAAAACAAGCTTGTATTTTGTCAAAAATATCAAAATGCAAGGTTAAAATTTGGGCAGTGTACACAAGTGTGTTCTCCAATAGAAACATACAATTTGACAGCATAGTGGATGTTATTTTAATTAAGAATTTATTATCCATTTGAAAATTTGTTTTTCATTATTAAACGTGTAAAGATCAATCTACAAAAAGAAATAATAATCATAGACAATTATAGTAATGGTAAAATACATTCATAACAGCTTTAGTTGGGTAGGTTAGACAAAATCAGTTTTGATAGATGTGGATGCTGACAGAGCGAGAGAGTTGAAAAGGACCAAATGCAGGCAGGAGGAGGGTAGAGCAGAGAGGAAATGATAAAGAGAAAGAGAGAGAGGGAGTGAGCCAAGAGTCACAGGAAGTATACAATGTAGATAAGCTGTGTAGACTGACATAATGTCTGAGAAAAGGAGACTGCACATTTAAACTTACTTCTCACTTGACTGCATAAGTTCAATGAGATCAGTGAAGAGTACATCACGATTCCTCTCACAGAATCCTTCTACTGTATACCGCACCTACATGGAGGAAACAATGTGAACAATAGATTAGATAGTTGTGATTGAGGTCCAGTGTAGAGGAGAGCCACCACCTTTGCAGATGAAGAACCCACATCACTATTCATTTGAGAAGTTGGAAACCCTAGTGTAGTGCACATAACCCCTGTGAAGCGGTTCTCTTGCACATCCCCAATCAGTTATACCAGGAGGAGAAACCCCGAGGGTTACATTGATTCAGTTTGCTTTTTCCCTCCCATTCACAGGCAATGCCAAATACTTAATGATAACAATGATAATCATTTCTTTTCAATGAAATATTTCAAGTCTTGTATCTGTGGTCTTTAATAATGGCAACTTGATAATATCGCTTTATACATTTGTTCTATTATTTATTTTTTCTGTACAGATACCTGCAATCCACTGTAAATGATGAACAAGAAACAAATTCAGTAACCTAATATTAGAATAAGTGTCTAGGTAGCATGGCTTGCAACCCAAATAAAAGTTAAGAAATCTCCAGTTTTGAAGATTCGAAACAGGGGTGTATTGGGGTAATGTTAAATTTATTACATTGAATTGGTTTGGTTTATTGCAAAATAATATCAAACATGCAGCTCGCAGGCTGAAAATGTTCACTTTACAAATTTCAAATTTAATCTTCTGACCTGGCCAGCGTAGTGATGTACAATGAATCCTCCACTCAACACCCCGTAATGCTGATGCGTTCCGACGGCACTGTTCATCTTCTGAAGAAGCTTATCATCGGCGCCCTCGCTCACAGCATGCATGGTCGCACACACATCATCCAAGATGCACATGACCCCGGGAGGTACCTTGGGTTGCGGGAAGATCAAAGATTCAAGTTGATAAATGAATCATAGATAGAAAAATTTATCCAAGCTATCATTGTGCGAATTCTATAAACTATTTATTAATTTCTATCTTCATGCACATCTAGTTTCTTCACACTTGCTTTTTTTGCGTTTGATGCTTTCTTTGCCATGAATGGAATTCTTGGAATGCCGCAATTGTTTGGATTATATCATACATGAACTTTATATGTGTGACATAGTCTACTGTAACAGTCCAATCTTTGTTTTATTGGTAAACTACAGCCAATAATGAGTTCATTCGTCCATTTTGGGGGGATATAAATTCACTTTAGAGCTACAAAAACTCATCCACAACTAATACATTGTAAGAGATGTTCCCTCACATTTCCATTTTTTCTCCTCTGATAAAATCTCTGAAATTTGCAAGTATGTTCTGGAATAGTACAAGATAATTTCACCATTTCAAAAAACTGAATTCTTTTATTCTCATACACTCACTTTAGGATACACCCAGCTTTTGCTCGCATTCCTCGCAATGCATGAACTGAACTCAACTCCTAACCATTTTCATAACTTCACAATAACATGGGTCCAATGAAAATATATAAATAATGTATCTCTATACCATACCTTGCTCTCAATGAGATCACACACAATCTTGTTGTTGAAGTAATCTATCTTCTTCCACTTGATACCTTCTGCTACATACTCTTCCTGAAACCAAAAAATAATATCTTAGGATGACATTATTTCTCACGATGAAGTGCTCTTCTCCCTCCCCTCTCCTTGTTCCTTCTTTAACTTTTTTTCTTCTGATTTACATTACACAAAGAAATGTTTTAAGTTGTCTTAATCAAACTACAGTGTACTATCTTATTGTGAATCTTGCAATAATGTAACTGGCCTTCATTAAGCAAACAGCCAATATCAAAATAAAAACAACTTGTAGAGCCCCACCACAACCCAATCCATTACATATGGTCCATGTAGTTTATAGACACCTCATCAGATGAAATTAGACACTTCCTATTAAGTTCCATATTTTTTAATTTTTCCGCAATAAAAAAATATTCAATAAACCAACATGAGTCACATTCAATAGCCTGGTGCATCAACATCACCTATTGAAATGTGAACATTAATAATGTAAACTAATAAAAATAACCTCTCACCTATATAAATTAAAACCACCGATCATCCACTAACCATTGCCAAACTCACTTAAATCCTCTCCCCTAAATCTCCAACATAAAAGCAGCAGACCCCTAAATCAGTACAACTCACTCAGATCATGTCCAGTGCAGGTCTGCATGTGTTTTATTATAGCCTCATATTCAGCCACATGCTCTACATTTTTAAGCAAAGTATACCCAAATGAAATTCATCATCAACCAATAGTAAACAAGGATTTGAGAGTAAGACTGAATATTCAAAAGGGAAAAAGAGAAGAGAACCAATGATAAGTAAGAAGTGGAAATACCTAAAGCATTCACACAAGATTCATGAATAAAGATGAGAAGAGAACAAAGGAACATAGAGGTGAGATGGAAGACTTGGTATGTAGAGGAGATGAATGGAGGAAGGAATTGGGTTGAGTATTTGAATAAATGAATGTGTAAGTGATAAGCACATAATGTGAAATGAATATGTATAGAGCGAACAGACTAGAGAAACAAATAGTAATTGTAACAAATACAAGTATAGAATGAGTCTAATTTTAACTCTTACAATAATAATAATATTCAGTTCTTGTATAGCGCATATCACATTATATATAATGGCCCTTCCGAAGAGCTTTGTAAAATATTACCCTAGCTTTAGCTCCGGCAGCTATTTTTAGCACACAGTGCATTTGAACAGGTACCCATTTACGTTACCTGGGTCAAGTGTAGCAAATGTAGATCAATGTCTTGCTAAAGACGAAACTCAAACGTACCTTGTGATCCACAGTCCGGTGACATATCCACTTGACCACAACACCTCTACAACACATTTCATGATGTTTGTGCGCATTAATACAGTGTAGGGTATCAAAAATGCCCTTTTGTTGAATTTTGAGAAGAAAAAAAACAATCTGTGATCATGTTTCACTCACCTGCTCAGCTTTGAGTGTGAGTTCTATAAAGATCTGCTGAAGCTTCTCGTTCACAAAGTTAATGCAGAACTGTTCAAAGCCATTCTGTTGAAAGATCTCGAAGCCATAGATATCCAGAACTCCTATCGTGATCTCTTCCTTCTGCTTCTGCATGGCACTATTGATGGACTGAGATTGAAAGGAAAATGAAGGAGTAAGAAAAGATCAGTCACCATGGAAACCTACGTCCAACAATACTAGTACAAGGACAAGGTTAAGCATACAAGCCACTTGGATTCATACGATTTTTCCCATGGACTTTAATAGGTGTACGCTCTATAAGCTTTGCCAGCTTCAAACCATTTTTTTCTAAATATCTATAAAGTTGTTTCCAAATGTATTTAAACACGTTTTTCTTTCATAATGGTGCTCTTCATGGCTAAAACTTTCCTTGATTCCTACCTGACAGAGCGACAACTCAAGAATGAAATGCTATCATACATAATTAGTGATTTAAATGATTCATCAACAGAGGTTCAGGAAAGAAACATCCACAAATTTTAATACACTGGTATAATGGTTTTTTTTATAATGTACTGAGAGGAATATGTTAATAAAATTCAAGCCATAATTTGCATATCATATCATGAAACATGGTACCTTTAAAGTATGTTGAACAGAGTCAATAACATAGACCACTATTTATCAATTTTGTGAGTCTTTTTTAAGAAATATCCTGTCACTCCATTGAGCAAAACAATTTAAAATGTTTGCTTCAGTTCATTGTAGCAATAATAATTAATCCTACTTCAAGGCAAAGATACAAGAACTAAAGAAACATGTTCCTTTTTTCCCTAAACCTGACCAGTAATCAAAGGTCATACTCACATTGACGAGGAAGTCAAAGAGTCTTGAATGGACTGCCTTAGCTAGAGCATCTCTGGTATGAGCTGCTTGCTCTGTGTTGAGAGTGACCTCTATATGCTCTGCCTTGCCGCCCCATTTACTGTCCATACGACGGCTGATCAGCTTCTTACGTAGCGCTTCCTTATCCAGTCCAAGCAGGTAGGAAGGGAAATCAAGAACTGTTCACAAAGAAAGATCAAAATAGAGTCAAACCTATCTAAAGCGACCATCCAAGGGAAACACAAAAAGTGGTCTTTGTAGACAGGTTTCTTTAGTATATACAGGTTTCAATTAAAATTTTTTTTCAAGGGACACACAAAAATGTGGTCTTTGTAGACAGGTGGTCACTAAAGCAGGTTTGACTGTAGTTACAATAAGAATAAAATGAACCCTAATTGCACCTAGAAGGAGAATGTTCATGTTTTAGAACAGACCATTTTGAGTGTTAAACAATCAAATAGCTATAGCACTGACCATATTGTTTATGTCTTGATGTACATGTATTGGACGGACAAGATTAGGCCCTGCCCCTTAAAGTCAAAGTTCATATCTCAAGAAAATCACTCGCACATGTATCCATGGAATATTACCCAACATCGATTTAATGAATTCTGTATTTCATGGTGCATACTTTCACTAATAATTTTCTCTTTATTTGATTATACTTCAACAAAAAGGTATCTCAGTACTCTACTTACACTCATCATCATGTATGACAGCATAGTTGTCCTTCTCTACGAACACGATGTTTCCAAGATGGAGTATACCAGCCACGCAGGAGAGAACATTCTCTTGATCATCTTCGGATATTCCAATCACAGACATGGCATTCTGAAGAAGAACAAAAATACAAATACAAACCTTTTAATATGGACAAATAGATTTCAAGACACATAGGATGGGCTCTCATGGGAATTCAAAACCCATTTGGGTGTTTACTCAAAGTGTGGTCGATCACCATGATTAGCCTCCCTCACCCAAAGACTCTCTGAGAGACTATAGGGGTATCTCTTGATGGGACCACATGTTTACTGTGTGCAAGACTTGTACTCCCATTCATGGTATTTTCACCAAGTGTGGTGTTAGCTTATTGTAACCTCCTGCACTTGGGAACCAACTACCATCTACCTTTCAGAGAGATTTAAGCATTTAGTCAGAGAACTGAAAGATTTTCCTGTAGACTGATATCAACAATCTGACAGAAACCAAATAGTTCATGTTAAACTTCATAATAAAATTCTATAAACTATTACGTTGCAATAGTTAAAATTATTAAAAGCTCAGGAAAATCAATCTTTCCATAATTTCAAAAATGTTTTATTTTATTTTTACTATAATTGTTATAACAAAAAATATATGAAATCATGAACTGCCTCTTGACCTTGACCCCCACCCCCCCCCTTGCCCATTTATGTCACTATTTTTGTCTGAAACAGCATGATTCATAGGCAAATCAGGAATACCAACATAAGCATAAATCTATACTCAAATATCAAAGGAAACTTTTAAAGTCGCTGCCAAAAATCAAAGATCAAAGGATTAACTTTTCCAATTGTGTTTAGCTTACCACCACAATACAGTGACATACATGTACACATGCCAACACTCAAAGGGATAATTTAAAATGTAGGATGTGCATGTAATACAACTGTGTCCTATCCATGTGGTTGTACATGTAATATTAGGTTTTGCAGTACTTTGAGGAAAAATAGATATCAATAACCATGCCAAACCAGGATTGAACAAATAATAATGTTTGTTCTGGCATACATACTTGTACAAATACATGAAGGTATAGTGTATACTAAATGCAGTTTCTTTTGTACATAATCATGAGACACATAATTTCACTTCTATAAGTACATGTAGACTGGGTATTGCACAATGTAGAGAGCTGTCGTTCCCTCTTCAAATTCACACTTAGACTCATCTCATCATCCAAAACGAGGCATACATACTTGGATTTTGATCGGATCTGAGAAAATGTATTAAATAGTGATCAACGCTGGAAGAAATACGAGACTGTGTGGTTATAAAGTCAATGACAATTCAGTCTTATTCCCAATGAAAAGCCAAACGATATCATCATCATTCATACAATCTTTACCATCATTAGTATCACTTAAGTGTGTATCCAGGATATGAAATGACATCGTCTATTTCAAGGTCTGAAGTGGAAAGTGAGTGCACTCATACTATTTAAATTAAGAAGATGATTAATCATTCTTGCAAAACAGCTGAAGTACAAGTTACAGCTCTTCATATCAGTGCCAAAATTCCTAACATTTGTCTTCTCCTTCAACTTAAGGCAGACCTGCCAATCTCTGAGTTATAAAAACTGTATTCTTTAATCCCCAAAGTTGCATTTTACTCACAAAAACTGTATTTTTTTTAAAACACGGACTGATACGCGGATCAATTTTTTTATGGATCATTGGTTGAATATGCATGATTTCGTCATGACTGGTGTGTTCCATGAACCAATGAACATCCTGAAATTGCCGATGTGTGAGATGCTTGTAGGAAACTTTACAGGTCGGAATGGACATTCTATTGAGGAAAACTCGTATTTTTTTTTTTAATTGTACTGGTTGGCAGGTCTGTTATGGACAATCTTTTATGATATCACAAATATATTCTTTAATGATGTTTAGCAAACTTGAATAAAACTCTTGCAATCATAAGATACCTTCAAATAAAATATGTGAATAGATAAAAACGTGTGAATCCCACTCAAATATTCCAGAATGTTATTGTACTCATATACAAACACAAGGTAAGGCATCCACCTTGTTAAGATTTAGGATGTATATGATTCACTCAAATCATTAAGTCAGTCGTCGTCGTCGTCGTCGTCGTCGTTGCCGCCGCCGCCGCCGCCACCACCACCACCAACATCATCATCATCATCATCATCATCATCATGCATCATTATAATTAAGTGTTCTAATTACATACCAGAGTATCCTTGTATTCTTTAACATCGTCTAACCCATCCACTTTGTATGCTCCGCTTTGGTTCAGGTAGAAGTAGTAGTCTGGTGTCGTCAGACCAAGATTCTCTATAAAAAAAATTGAAGAAAACAGAATTATTGTTAAGTTTTTCTACAGGAAAATAGGAAGAAGAAAAAAATCCAGAGAAAAGAGATAGTGGAAAGAGTACAAAATTTGTGAATTGGAATAGGAAAGCAAGGTTTACTAATATATGTAGATTAGTGAAAAATTACATTTGCTTATTCTCTATGACAAATTGTAAATACTGTAAATAAAAGCAATGTATGTGTGATTTGATTTGATTTCATTTATTGATATCATATTTCAAACATACATATCTTAAACATACATAATGTCCATCAGTGTAATTGCAAGAGTGTCACTGTTTAAAGAAACAGAGAGGGGATACATGTAGTGAGAGAACAACATTTTCATAAGTGTTGATACTATACCAATACACTTCGTACACACATTCAGACACTGTATATAATTAAAGAAATTTCTGAGAAAGATATCTCTTGTATAATATACATGTACGCTGTATATGTAAAACTGAACTATTTGTATATCGCAAAAAGCAGGACTAAAGATGTCAAAAATTACCAAAATATCATGAAAAACTTGGGAAAATACTAAATTAGCCGAAGAGAAATAATTGACAATTATCAAACAGTAGAAGGAAAGAATGGCTAAATTGAGAAGAAAAAAAAAATTAAATCAAGAGGGAAAAAGAGAAAGAAAAAGAGCAACATGATTTACAAAGCTACATGTAAAGGTCATTGCAAAAGATGTGTATTTTGTGTATTTTGCATGACTTTGGAAGAAAAAGTAACTGAAAATCAACTGAAAGTGAACCACTTTCCCCGTCCAATTGCTTTGACCACAAGAATACCACAAGAATGTCTCATATTACAAACATAAAAGGAAAAAAATGTAAATTATTTTCACTTTCCTTTCAACAAAGACAAATTTATATCCTTCATCTACGTGCATAATATATTTCCACCCAGAACCGAATGTAGACTGAAATGCTGAGTTTTGTTGTGGTGCAACAGATAGATAATGTGTTTCCAGATAGCTGAGTCATAACAACTCTGAATATGAAAAGTCGGCTCAGGTAATGAATAAAATCGAGAAATAAACAAAATGTACTCACAAACTGATGTTAAAGAAAACATTGAATCATATCATCCTTTATATGTTCATCACAAATGTATTGTGCTAAATCATACATGTATATATGTATACCGTATTTGCCGGCGATAACGCCGCACCCTCGTAAAGGCCGCACCCCCGATTTTGACATTGATTGAAAATGGCGACTTCGCGAGCTGGATGCGTTAAACGGCCCCTTATTTTACTTTTGCAATGCATTGGCACGAACTTTGATCAAGATCTATCGGCAGATGTTGTTTTTGGAAGATT
>BEXV01000062.1:185291-212588 GCA_003118195.1 Hemicentrotus pulcherrimus | reverse complement strand
TGGCAAATTAATCCTAATCCTCCGCTTGTACCTTCTGTAGGCGATTGGTGAGTTTGTACTGACAGACAGAGACATGAAGATCAAACCTCGAGGAAAGATCTTCAGTATCAATGAGGGGTACGCCATGCACTGGGACAAGAGCATCGCAGAATACGTCAAGAGCAAGAAGTTTCCTGAGGTGGGGCATTATTTTATCCCTAAAGTTCTCTCCTCATACTCCTTAAGAGTTAACATTTTCAGTCTTAAATGCAGTGAAACATTTAAAATTAAAGGAGCTAGTCACTTAACACACACATACACTTTAATTGCATATGCATATGTGTCAGAAATATCTTGACTGTAACATTGTATAATTACATTTTTTTTTGATAAAAAGAGAAGAGAGGAATATATATACACCTTTGTTTATGGTAATGATGAGGATTCCACATATTGAAAATCAAAGCAATGTTTTCTTGAGAATTTTGTTATTTCTGTTTCTTTTGAGTAACTAACCTTTCAAAGTTAGAAATGGAGGAACCAAACCATTGTGAATGTTAAGTTTTGTATACATACTTGTAACCCATGTTTTTGTGAGCTTTGTGTGGTATGAGTCCCCATGCCTTCTATGGTCATCATAAGTGTTCCAAACTGGCAAAAATCATGATACAAGATTCTTTTGTGATAACCAGCTAAATAATTTGTTTTGTTTTTTTCCTCATGTAGGATGGGAAGGCCCCATACGGTGCTTGATACATTGGCTCTATGGTAGCTGACATGCACAGGACACTCAAGTATGGAGGTATCTTCATGTACCCAGCTCACAAGAAGAGCCCCAAGGGAAAGGTAAAGCAATCAAATCTAATACTGAATGGATAAGAAGAGCTATATATAGTAGTTTTAGGATTTTAAGTCAAATCTCTTTTTAGCTTAACCTTTTCTTACATTGCCTGGGAGGTGTTTCACAAAGATCCTAAGAAGAACTTAACACTAAGTTGGAATTACAAATCATGGACTGCCATTTAAGCCTTAAAATGAAATATATTAAAAAGCAGAAATTCAAGTACTTTAGACTTTTTGTAAATTCCACATCAAGAACATGAAATCTCCCATGATAATAGAAAATATGAATGTTTTGAATCAACATTTTCATCCTTTTAAAATAATTTTTACAAAATATTTTCAAGGATGCTAATGGCTTTCCATAATTGTTAAATCCAACTTAGGATCTTTGTGAAACATCCCCCAGGGGTGAGAAATGTTCTTGAGAAGGTAGCTAATATCCACAGCACACTCAAGTATGGAGGCATCGATCTCCCCTCTCTCTCTCTCTCTCTCTCTCTCTCTTTTTCTTTCTCTTGCAATACAATTTACAAGAAGAGCCCCAAGGGAAAGGTAAAAAACAGAAATCACAAAGGAATGATGATAGTATGGTTGAAAGAAATATACATTAGTGAGGTTTAAAGATTGTATGTTGGATTTTTTCAGCTGAACCAGTGAGTTCTCTGTCAAACCTTGTCTCTGGGTAATATATGTTGTTTTCGGTAGGTGTTTAGTGCCTCAGAAAGTTTTTGTGGTGACTATTCTATAGCATCCTTACCATTATCTGTGAGTGTCATTAGGAATTAGGGTTCATCATGTGCATTTTTTTTCCTTGATTATCTTATGAGCAAAACATGTATTTTCCTAAGCTGGAGTGTGTTGATCAGTGTCATTTTATGTAGTATGAAAGATACACATGATTTTGAGGGAAGATTTTTTAAGTTCATAAAAGTAAATCTTACGCATGGACTTGTGAACTTCTTCACAAGAGAATTTGTCTCTGGCCAGAATTACGATTGTTCAGTATTGTGCCGACTTCCTTAATCATTCACCTCCTGCGACAATAGAGTTAACATTTCCCATTTCTTCCTCAGCTGAGGCTCCTGTACGAGTGCAACCCGATGGCCTACATTATTGAGAAGGCCGGTGGGAAGGCCATCACTGGTACGAAGAACATTCTGGACATCCAGCCTACGGCCATTCATGAGCGATGTCCAGTTATCATGGGCTCTACTGAGGATGTGGATGACTTCTTGGCGATAGCCCAGAAATACTCCAGCTAAGGGATGATTTTGATGATTGATAAGTTTGGAATTTCTTATTTTCCTGAATAAAATAAAGCTTACACATTCAGAATTTCACTATTTTTACTACAATTGATCGATGATTAAATGCAGGGTGCTACAATGGAGCAAGTAAATGACAATCTTACTTCTGTGAACCCCCAATTTACTTGCTCCAACTGAATCTTAACTATTTTCTTTTAATCAGAATCCTAAAACATGAAGGCATGTATATGTGGTACATCTATGTGTGTGTTATATAGAGTATATGTTGCCAGTAAAAAAAAAATCTTCCTTCCAATCATGTCACGTTATTTGTAAATGAAGATGCCTATCTGCTAATTCTTAGTTGATTGGGAATATTGGACAAGTGATTTGTAGCACCCTGTAAAAGGCACTGGAGTGGTATTCTGAATATGATTTTATTTTTTATGTTTAATATGAGAAAAAAAAGTTAATTGTTAATTGTAAATTGTCAATAAATCAAAATTAGGACAAGTCATTGGTAAATGTCTGCCAAAGTTGGCTTTTGCATGATAAAAGAGACATCAGCGCAAGCAAGAGTGATAAGTCTTCACTCCTTGCAATTTCAGTTTGTTATGATAACAACATAATTTTTCCTAAAATGAAAGATAGAAATATTTTCAGAATATGACCCCTGACCTTCATAGAACCAGTCCATTTATCCAAATTTTAGAAATACAAATTCCAGGATGCAATAGTTCAAGTGCAAACAGGGATTTGGTTTACTGTATAATCAAAATAATTCTAGAAGCGCTTTGGTCGGTGATGTTGTAACTGGTAAAGTGCTATGTAATAAACAGCCATTGTTATTATCATTATCTGCATAGATGTGTATTATGTTTGGTGGTCTATTACTCAGCTACAGTTGTGCTGTAGAAAATATACTTAGCATTATAACCAAAGTTTTATCCTTTCATACTGCCACTTTTAAAAGACAATTTAGAAGCATCTTGTTCATCATTATAACCTATTATTCATGAATTTTAATCAATCATGTTTAAATAGACTTCGAGGTATAAATTTCACACTGTAAAGGGACACTTCATAGTCTCCAGCTTCAGGTATGTCGAACCACCAAAAATTCTTGCAGATTGCAATAACTGCATCAGAATGTAATGGTTTGAAATGTTCACAGGGATAAGAATATACCAAATTACCAAAATGATAGATATTTTGTGTTACTTCTTTCTAATCATCTTTAAGAACAGTTTTTGAAGTTTAAGATTGAAAAACAAACATGTCTAAGATGCTAATTGTACATTATACTGCCAATATCAATTTACTTTACAATAGCTCTTCAGTTTATGCTAATATAATATGTACAAAAGGATATCAATATAAAGAATACCAAACACAATAAAGGGAGACAATGAAAAACAAAAACTGACCAGCACAGCACAGCAATCACTAAAATGGCATCTTCTGGCACTTAATCAGAAATCTGTGGAAGCTAACTTCAGGTCAGGTTTTTTGTACAAACCTGAGGAGAGGTGTCTCCAAACTGTCACAGGTAAAACAAATCTTTTGGATATGTTTGGTGTATGTGCAGTTCATTTGATAAGAAGATTATACAAGGCTGAAGTAAAATTAATTGTAATTTTTAGTAGTTTCTGTTTCTTAAATTTATGGAATTTTATGATTTTTGTTGTGTGTACTTCCGTGGCAGAGTGGCAATTTTTTAGGTAAGTGGATCAGTTTGGACATTTAGTAGATGTTTTCAATTTGCAATGATTTAAAATTTCACTGAAATAGATATTCAATGGATATTCAATCAGCCAAAATTGTCTTGCTCTAATACTTGCTGAAAATTGTGTCACTTAAATACTTTGCATGTACTAATAATCTTAGTAGTAATGTTACATTCCCAGAATATGTGTGGGTTTCTTGTCAGTTCAAATTCAAATGTTTTGATGCTGTACTGTCTTATTCCATTTTGAACAGGGGGAACTGAAAACAATGTGACTTTGATGATTTGTTCAATGACAATCTAGATATTATTGTTTTCTTTTTAGAATTTGGATTAATAGAAACGTAAAACAAACTGATGTACATGATGAGTTTTTGTGTCTTGTTTTCCTAAGCTTAAAGCTGTGTAAAGGACATGTACATGTTTGCCGAACAGTGGTAGAGACTTGTTTTAAATAGCAAACATCAATATTAAAGTAAACTTTTGAATGCTGTGAGTGCTGGATGATTAGTGCCAAAGGCAGGGTAATTTAAGTGTGTCCTCTCAGTATTTCATGTGTCTATTTTGTCTATAATTCATTGAATAAAAATGAAGCATAGAAATTAAATTATGCCCTATTTCGCGGAGTGTGGTTATTGAGAAATGCAGAGTAAAGTATATGTACATGCACTAAGTTCCTATTTTCTTTCTTCTTTTTATTGCTTTTTTTTAGATTTCATGTCATGTCTTTTCACTTCCCCTTCCCCTCCCATCTCTCTCTCTATTCACATTTGTCTTTTTTTTTCTTCTTTTCACTCACACACTCTCCCCCTCTTCCCCTCCCTTTCTCTCTTTCTCTCTCTCATTTTCGCTCACTCACTCCCATTGTCTGTATATCTCTTTCTCCCTCTTTCATCCATCTTTTATCTGTTCATTTGTCATAATATATGCCATAGTTACGTGAAGGCATAAAAAAGATGAGGCACTGATCACAAAAACAAATTAAAACACCATTTGAACAAGTTATTCTTTTAGTTAGAGCATAGTAGAAATTTATTGCCCATGCTGAAACCCTCCTGAGCAAAACACAAAAGTAAAATGATACGAAGAAAAACTACAGTCACCGATACAGAATCTGTGATATGAAATATAATCTTTCTTTCTCCCTCTTTCCAATGCACCTCTCTTAATTCTGGCCCCTATATATGTTCTAGCAATAGTTTGACTTGGGCAGTGTACAAAATAGTAACAGAGTCTTCAATTATACAAAGTGGGGTTTTGACAAATATGATTCCACTGCATGGCAATGTTCTTAAATCCTGTGAAGTGCAAATTAATTGAATAACCCTTGAATCCAATATCCTGTTACCTGAAATGAAAAGGCTTTATGATTTTTTTTAATTGTGGGATAATAAGCAGTGTAGATGTAATGCCTTGAGACATTCTTTTCACTTTAAAACAAAAAACAATTCTGGTATTGAAAGTTATCCAGGCAAATGCTTGTTATATCAAATTCAATTATCAACATAGTGAACACATAAGACAGGGAGATGAAGTATATTTCATACATCAATAACTCTGCTACCATAAAGTATGAAGTGCCAAACTGTTGCTAGAGGGAGGCATAACTTGTTTTATCTATCCTGGTGTGGTATAGAACAGATTTCCTACATCGAAATATCCTCCTCTTGCCATTGTGTAACCACGCCTTTCAAGAAAAGCTTACAGTAATAATTGTGAAGAGACTCTTGCATCAAGTAGTATAATAATATCTAAACTGGAATCTGAAGGTTTGTAATGATCATCAGCAATGTACAATCAAATCATTTGATTCTTTAAATAAAGTACAAGGTAAGATTAAAAGAAAAACAGGATGTGGGTGGATGTGGGATATTAAAATCAATAACTAAATACCAGTGATGCTGTCCTTTATAGTAAACACATGCTTTAGGTCAGGCTATGACCAATGTCAGTTTCTTAAACTAAGCTTTTGATCATACCTTCTGTGACTGGTAAAATTCTAAAAAGAAGAACAACTCCCACTTGTGTGAAAATATTAATCTTTGTAAAATTTACATAGAATTTGACATTTCATTTTACCAAAACTTCAATTTGGAGAAGTAAAACCTTGCATTGTACTACCCAAATGTAAAGTATGTTCGATTGTCTTCACAGTATCACATTAGCTGTTTCTACATCCCAAATTTCACAACTTAGTGCTAGAAGGACATAGTTGTTGAACCAGTATACACAGTCATAAGTTTATGTTTGTTGCATAACACTGCCCCTTTACAATGGTCAGTAAAACCTTGTACATAAAGCTGAAACAAAAATAGTTACACTACATATATCCTTACTCCAGAATTGTGTTTTTCAACGTAATTCAGATTCTGTATACACATTCTGGTTGATGGAAAATTAGTTGTGAAGAGTAAAATGAACTTTTGTAAAAATTTTGCAATGTTTTCTTTTCTTAAAACATGATCTTAAAATCAGCAAACATCCTAACAAATGATAAAATCCTGCACTAATCTGAGAGGTCAAAACACAAAAATGTTCAACACAGTTTTTGCTGTTTGAAAGATGGAGAAGAAAAATAATTGATGTGTCTTTTTATTACACAATTTACATAGCAATTGATAAACCGTGCATTGGGTATCCCATTTGGACTTCTGTAAAAACACTGTGAATTGAAGTGAACAGTAAAACCATGTTGAACTGAACAAAAGATGAAAATAATTTTTTCCAAAAAAAAAAAAAAATTTAAGCCCTATTCATATCTTCACCCATCATGATTAAAATATACAATAGGGTCTGATTCATATATTCCAACAACAACAATATATTTTCCAAGTTTGGTCTTATTCACCAAGAATTTTTCCTATTCATCCATGTTTATGGTTCAAATCTTTTGGTACTTTAGATTATGTCTTGGATGTACTAAGGATAGAAACTGTGATTGTATAATATGCACTGTATGAACCTTTTACATGCCAATGTACTGTTATGTACTATTTACACAAATAATAATCTGTTCTTGCATAGCGCATAACACATTATGAAGACATCCCTATGCGCTTCCAAAGAGCTTTGGAAATTATTACCCTAGCTTTAGCTCCTGTAGCCATTATCAGCGCACAGTGCATTTCAAGGAAATAATCCTACCAGGTACCCATTTACTGCACCTGGGTGGAGTGTGGCAAATGTAGATTAACGTCTTGCCAAAGACGTTAGTGTTGTGGCAGGGAACCAAACCCTGTACCTTGTGGTTCATAGTTCAGAGACTTATCCACTGGACCACAACACCTCTACATACTGGTAAGTACTATCTTCTGGACAATAGAATCAAGCAGATTGCTTTACTATGTAATGCACAGAGGCATACAAAATTAAAATCCAACTGTTAATGTTATATTAAGAATCACACACACAACACAAAAACAAAACATTAATGTCCAATATGGGAACTTACATTCGACTGTTAAGACTGTCGCACACGCCCTTTCAAAATGTCTTGAAGACATAACCTTTATTCCTGTACTTTCTTGCTGATTACACTGCCATTATCTTTAAAGATACCCTCATACCTTTTTCATGATATTACATGTTGCCATGGTATTTATTATTCTGATATGCATAAATTGTTTTCTTCTTTCTTTTAGTTTCCTTCTAATACAAAATTTCCACCAGTTTATTCAAAATTTAACATTGTATTTTAATCACTGTTTGATTTTTAGTCAAACATTTTAATCAAAATTGTATTTCAATATTGGGTCTTAACCAAATCCAAATCTTTTTTTGAAAACCAATCACTGTAAAGATTTTGAAAATAAATTACATTTCCTAAAGATATATTTTTATTTGCATTGACATGCAACAATGCCAACCTTTCCTAGGATACTTAATCACTAGGGGAAAAATCTTTATTTCCTGTTCAGCATTTTTCTGAAAGGTTGATCCTAACATTTATGGATCCCCAAAATGGCAACGCTTCATGTCCCAGCAGATCAGCATTAACCTTTGACCTCTTCTCTCAACAGCTTCCAATCATGATTCACAATACTAGCACATAGAGAGAAAGATTAGTTTCAAAAAGAATAATTAATTCTTACAATGAAGTACAATGCAATAAAAAGATTCAAATTGTCATAATATAAGTATAATGTTAAGATTGCAACTGTCCGCAATTCAGCAACAAGAAACTTTACTTCTCTTCTTCTTCTCCTTTGTTTAAATGTTTGTTTGAAAGACTAACCGTAATATATATGAAGACTTAGTCATTATCATGATCCACTTGTAAATGATATCTACATACATGGCATATCAGGGGAAACCCCTTGCACTTACTTTCTAGGCATCATGCAATAGAATATATTTATACAATATACATCACTTCAAGATATGCTTAACTATATACAAGGGAAATGTAGAAAATATATACAAATGACTACTTTTAAAAGATTATTAAAACTACACAAAGCAAGGGATAGCTTTGCCTCATACATATCAAGTACTACCGACTGGACATGTAAAGTACTCACAAACTTTGGTTAGATCGTGTACAGAGTAAGAATGTTTTCTTGAAACTTGCTAAATTTGCACACATATGCTGGGCATATTCAATAAATATATCTGACAACATTTACGTTTGATGCATAGATGAGCGAGAATAATAAAACAACTCTGAAATGTTGACATTTTGATATTAAAGACACATTAATCTGCAAATGTCCTCACTTATTGGAGCGCATGACTACATTTACAATTTATGATTTATTTTAAATATCACAATCTCATTTTCTCATTATTTGAAACTTTCAATTCCAGTACTCACATAAAAAATACTCCTACATTGTATAACATTGAGAATTGAAGCCAAATATATTTGTGCTAACGGGTCATAAAACTCGGGTTTGGCAGTGGAAAAAAATCACAATCATTAGTTCTAGGCAGATGAAAGCATACCAGTGTACACAATCCATTACAGCTTATTCCAATCAAAATATATTTAAATGTGATATCCATAAATTATTCAACTGAATACCGGTATCTACTTTTCGAGAGATATACTTGTGTATTGAATGAAACCAAAGGTGAATAGATTTATTTTCTCTCCAAAATTGTTTTTAAACGAGATACATGTTATATTGTAATGGTATTCTACCCATTTTTCAAACTTATAATAGCATCAATTTGCTTTCATTATAAGAATCTGACACATATGCTTAATAAAACTTCCTCATTCAAATATTGAGCTACATGTACATGCACATTAACATCAACAATTGCTGCTATGCAATTTCTTTAGCTTCCAAATAAAGAAAGATTATTACAAATGTAACCCAGGAAATGTATTTCATAAGAATGCAATAAACTTGATTAAACTACAAGCTTTTATACATTACTTTCTAGAAGACTATGTGATTCATTCAATAATTAAGGCAGATATAGTGTAATACATTTATATTTACATATCGTTACATTTTTTGATATATTTCATTGAAATGTCTTCAGCAATCAATATACAAGTATTTTGTTACCATGGCAAACAGCCTTCTATAAAGTATTCAAAAACCTGTGACATTAACCTGTTATCTCTTGTATAAGTTGTCAGTAGACACGCATCTTTCCCTTAATTTGTTTTCACTTCACAGTATATTACTCTTGATATATGAATTTTAAAAGAAATATCAACATGTTTATGGATTTGTTTATTAATTATGAGGGTAGGAAAATATGAAAACACTTGAATGCAGCTACATTGTCTATATTTTAATTCTCTATATATTCTCTGTAAAGTAATCAAAAGTTAATTTCTTAAATACATTTCTTTCCTATTAATTCAAATAAATAAATGGATTTCAGATTCAAAGGTTTGTTCTACTGAAATGTATCTGTAACATTTCATTGGAAATGTAACATCTTATATTTTATCCTCAATGACTCGGGCCATAAAATTTTGACATTAACTAAAACCATATTTTGTATCATTTTGAAGCGAACTTCACGTATAAATTACACAAATTACATCTATACACTTAAAAATGGAATGTTTCAGAAAAGATAGCAAAAATATTCACATGAAAGAATTAAGATGTAAGAAAAAATAAAACTGCAACAGCACACATTGACTATTTGATACTACAGATATGCTTAAAATATATAAATTGCCAGCAGGCTCTTTAAATAATCAAACTATATCTCAAAATCTCAATTTATTTTTGCATAACATTTGAATGTTCAAAGCAATTAGTTTGGCAATTACGATCCTCTTCATCGAGCTACACTAATTTTGATTGCTTCACAGTGGCGCAGATGTTAAATGATCAACAAGACAAAGGGCCGGGGTACTCATGGGATGACTATGAGAAGATCCAAGAGAAGGGGTAGATCCATGCTGATCCACTTTATCAACTATTGTCCATGGAATGATATCTCCAATCTCTTGTGATTCTGATTTCATTATTAGAAGGGAATAACATTACTTGATATTCTGTTGTAGCTTTGATGGTCAGTTTGCCTAGTGAATTAACAGGTCTGTCTTGTACATCATCCCTTGTCTGCTTAAGTGTCACGTTTCATTATCTTCCAAGCAACTCCCACTACATTTGCAATATGTTTTCATCCTTCAGCTTCTTCAATAATCGAGCTTGTTTTTTGGTTATCTTCTGGCAAATGTCCATCGATGATTTGATGATTTTCACCCGATTCCATTCTTTTATGCAACCACTGTTTGTGATGTCCTCTTTCTTTGTAGCATTTCTTGGATGACCTTTCTAGATGACCTTGTACGACCTGAGGGATGCAACCACGACGTATACGACCCAAAGAAGGCAGAGGAACACTCCGGTCAGATACTTG
This sequence comes from Hemicentrotus pulcherrimus, assembly GCA_003118195.1. Classification (NCBI taxonomy): domain Eukaryota; kingdom Metazoa; phylum Echinodermata; class Echinoidea; order Camarodonta; family Strongylocentrotidae; genus Hemicentrotus; species Hemicentrotus pulcherrimus. The sequence goes on along the minus strand of BEXV01000062.1, from coordinate 201,953 downwards.
GTCACCTTCTTGCCCCCCAACTCACCTCCAACAATCTAAACGGATAGACAAAAATGAAACAATTGCCAACAAATGATGAATATTAAAACAGGAAGTATTATAACTTCCATGGTACGTGCAGTAGAATCCTGTCATTGCTCAATATCACAGACCCAATACGGAATTATATATTACATATGAAGCCCATTTATCCCTCCTATCATATGAAAACAAATCAAGGTAGGTTTTCTCAAATGACTCCGTGTCATTTTTCTTTTCTTTCTTAGAAAAAGAACGAGATGATGTAGTATCAATTAGTCACAGATGATAGGAACCCCCATTCTGCATTCACATTCTATAAACAAATACCCTACAAATAAAACCAGTTATAGTTTCCTTCATCTCATAGGCAATACGTATTGTTTCCTAGATAATGTACAATAAAAGACTGGTGTACTTACATATCTTCTGCCGATAATGATGCATATACAGCATGTACCAACTCCTGTGAAAAGGATGACAGCCAGATCCAGATTATCTGTTCCCACGTAGTATGGTGTGTCTGTGTTGACGTATAGATACATCGCCTTGATGATCCAGGGTAGACCAAGGCCAAGGAACACATTCACACTGTTACTACCTGTAGTGGGAGAAGAGAAGAGAGACAATGTACAATGTGAACAGGCTCAAACCATGATGCTAACAAGTCCATGTGAGTTGGTGTGGTGGTCTACACACTACCCTGCCAAGAAACACAGGATTGAAGGTTCAATTGGATTCATGTCTTCCAAATGGTTGCATTATAAGTCATTGCTAGACATAAATAATCATGCCAAATAAGAAAACCCTTGAGTCAAAAGCTCAAGATCACTGCAAATTTCAATCCTTGGACTCATGGATCAGAGAATTTCCTATATTCCATGTACTAGTACTTGTTTGTCAAAATAATATCAATGCTTCAAAACATTCATGTCAATATGAATGCAGCATGCTAGGAAAGAGGTGCTTCCTGCTTAGAAACTTTGATGGTAAGTGCATCATCATCATCATCATCATCATCATCATCATCATCATCATCATCATCATCATCATCATCATCATCAGTACTATTATTATTATGAAAGTAACTGATCCATACATTATGGAAACTTATTGGACTTTACCTGTGATATTGCCAATGGCAGCATCAGCATGTTGGTCCTGTATGGCGGCTGTTCGACTTGCAAACATGTCAGGTACGCTGGTCCCAAGGGCTATGATTGTTATACCCGCTACACTAGGCTCTATCAATGCAACACAGCTCAGCAAAGTAGCAATCTGGCAATAAAGTATATCAAGTTGATATCTTATCCTTAAAAACATGAATCTCTTTGATAAAGACATAGGCCATTCTAATATCATAAAAGTGAAAGAAAAATACTGTGTTTTTGTCCTCATTTGGTATATTAATACAATATTTGTAAAATTACAAACACATAAGCTGGTAAAAAAATTTATTTATTCTCCATTCACCATCTCAATCCCCCTAAATATTGCAAATTTAAGTGCAAGTTACTTTCTATGAATAATATTTTAACTACAATGCAAATACCAGTGCTGCACCATCATTATCATACCGGTGCTGCACCATCATTATCAGCAGCAAATTCTTCTCCAATACTGACAAGGTCTGCAGCGAATACTTCAAATTCAAATTTCTATTTGCACCTAATAAAAATAAAAATAAACATGCAATTTGGGAAAGATTATGCGGCATTTCTAAAGAAATATTTACTGTTAATCAAGAAGATGCGAGTCACGGATAAAAAATAGAAACAAAAGAGATGAGAAGAGGCAGGGATTATTTTTTTCTTGTAATTAAAAATTATAAAATTTACCTGTTCCACCACAGCTGTGAGAGCAAATATGAACAATAGAGATCCAATGAATGCAGGCCAACCTCCAAAATAATTCCTGTGAAATAGGAATGAAAAATCATATTCAATCACTCTGAACATTTCATAACTTATGTCCACAAAATAGACTCAAATCATAAATACAATCAGAGTTACTTTGATGACATTAGTTCAAATCTCACCGTTGCCATCTTTTAAAGTTGTGTTGTAAAATAATAATATTTATCAAATATTAAATTCATGGTATTTAAAAAATAAATTGGTAAATCTCATCAATTTACTAAAAATATGTCGAAATATAAAAACAAAGTGAGCTCAAATCATTAAAGATACAATAAAACATATTTGTATGGTGTCGGTCGAAATCCGACCTCTTTCGCCTTGTAAAGTTGTAATGTATAAGGTCTACGTTGATACAGTACATTCTGAGTAATTCAGAGAAAAGTCAATAAGCACATCATATTCCATTAGGTGTAAATGTGTAGGACAAGTGCATGCACAGGCATCATAGCAACATACATGTAGTACACATGAAATATATTTATTACAGACCACTCACTGTTCGTTTGTTTTTTTGTCTTTTTGTATTGTCAATTACTTCGATTGATGCTGTAAGGAATTAACTTACTTTGGCGGTACTATGGCAAAGATGACTTTCCAGAAGAATGTGATGAAGTGCATGATGCAATCCATCTTAGAGGGCGGGACCTCCTTACCATCATCATCAATGTCACCTCCAAGGGTCATTGCACTATTGAGAAAAAGGTTAAAGGTCATTAGCATCAACAGTGTCATGGTATTCATAATCATTGTCCTCATCAGCATCGCCACCATCTCCACCATCATCATCATCATCAATTCCAATATCACCATCCTCATCATCATCACCACTGTTCTCCTCCTCATCATTGACATCCCAAGTAACATTATCATTACCACCATCATCATCAGATTCCTCCACACCATCATCATTAGAACACAAACATGGAACATAAATAAAGGACATCTGTAATGCATAGTCCTAACATCAGTATGCCACTCACTTTTTAATCTGTCCGAACCATGTTTCTGCATCCTCCTCATCTTCAAGAATCTGGGCAACCCTCTCACCGATGTCATCTGCAGTAGATACAAGAAAAATGACTTCAAGATATCTTGTACAGAAAACTTAAAGAATGAGGCTCCTAGTATCTTAGCCCACAGCTTATCTTACATATTTCATGTATTGGTTTCTCACAAAGTCTGAACCAGGGACACTAATGGTCTTTCAAGCCATATAGCCCCAAAGGAACTTTTGCCAAAAATATGATATCAGCCCTTCAATGAGTTATCATCAACATATTAAAGTACATAAGGCTCAACTGTTCAAACCCTGGATCACAGGTGAACTCTTTATTCCTCATGGATGAAAACCATGGATTGCCAGAAAGTTACAGTTTGTATGGATACTGGGCATATATGGGAGAAGTGAACTGTGGCAGTCTCCTGTATGGAAGATCTGCTGGTCAACCAAAGTATGTTGAGAGTCAATGCTTTGGTTTATTACAAGCTCCTCCCAAAACTGATACTGTGTTAGACTATTTTTATGCAATTTATGTGTGACCTATCAATAATATTCCAATGCTTTTCCCATCATTTTGAGACATATTCAGACACCAACAATATAAAAAGAAATGTTTCTCTTCTTTTTATTGTCTAATGCGGACAAACATTATTAACATTATTTAAATCTATTTGAAATGAATGAGTTAGCACCCATTGGGCTCTCACAAGAAGACATGTAGTAGCATGTTGGAAGAACACTGACCTGGTCTTAAGTTGGCTACAGCTGCACTGTGTTCTCCAAGCTTGGCTCCAATGCTAGGATTCCTTAGAACAATCACAAAGTTCTTCAAACCCTGAGGACAAAGAGAGAAAGTTGTTAAAAATCATCTAAATTTATGGATATTCATGTCAAAATTATCAAACTCTTAAGTAAATCCTACAAAGGAAATAGCCCCATTTCTCATCCAAGTAGCGACATCAGTAATTCTTTACAAAGTTGGAGAGTACATAATGGGCCACACTCTGAACTTAAAAGACACAGCCTGAAAGACTTATGAACTTCAAATTTCTTGTTCTCTATATTAAAGTCATTGAGAACACAATAAGCCTCAAGTATGTTAATCTTAGTAGCCAGTAAAACTGAATCTTACTTTATCCTTCTGGGCTTTGTTTGATAAAGAGTTGCACCCGATTCAAATTTGAGAACACTTGAAAATCTGTACTTCAGAGATGGGAGCTTGTTAGGTTGCAACTGATTGGAGGACTTGCGACAATCCAGATCAATATCAACTCTTTATAAAACAGGGCCCAGATTTTTGAAAATGTAGAGATGGCGGGGCTTTAGCTCTTACCACTGATTCCTTATTGACTGGTATCTCAATGGTCTTGCTCTTCTCCTCATGTTTGAAGCACAATGTCCCTGCCATGGACCGGTAGTCAGCCCCACCTTCTAGATTGACATCTCCCTTGGCATTACCATCCCTGCAAGAAAAGAACAATTCATATTAATAAACCCTTTCACTAACATGACATCTTTGGACATGAATGAACTTTCAATCAAGAGTAAATTCTGATTATTCAGGATCGTTCAGATATGATGCTGTAAATAGTCATTCATCTTAATTTTTATAGTAATTAATCTTAAAGATAAACTCCAGTTCTGGTAAAAAAAAAGAAAATTAATTCTCACAGAATCAAATGAAACTTACACTGAATGTTCAAGATTACAAATAAATGACATGTGCAAAACAATTTTGGAAGAAAATGTATACTGGTTGAGTAATGAGCATAGAAAGACAAGGAAATCAAGGTTGTACTAGCCCCGACACCATGTGTGTTGTCCCATATATAGCTTTTTGTGTACAGTGCTTGTTACTTTACCATGACTCGGTCAAATTTGTAATATGATTTTGATGACTCCAGAACCTTGCAGTGCACACCAATACTTACATGCTACTTGATCGACTGTTTCTGATCCTTTCCACACCTTTTCTTTGACAATGCAATCGCATTACCAGTACTAAAGTTTATCTTTAATAGTTGAATACATTTTGATTTTGCATCAAGACTAGCAAGATTGTTACAACCCACCTTTACCCTCTCTTTCTTATTTACATGTACCATCCATCCCTTCTCATGATCTGGGCATCTATATCCAATCAAAATTCTGCATACTATCATCCCAGAATAAAAGCAATACCTGCATGCTTCTGCGAGCATGCATAAAATGTACACAAATTATATCTATTTTAGGATTCCCCACTGGTTTCTATGTAATGCAACCAGACAATAGTCTCACAAACAGACATTGTTTGTACACCTTGCTAAAATCAAATAACGATATATTTGCACGATTACTTATCAGAGTTTTATCCAAACTAATTATGTAGAGAAACCCCCTCCTTGATAAAAAACACTGTACTGTATTGACATAAAACATCCTTAAGTGGTCGCCATGACGACCCCTCCGAGAGAGCAATCTCGTTATGAAGAGGAACTAGAGAAGCTATTCTACGGTCTCTAAAGGATGGAATTATTTAATTAGTTGAGTACATTCACCACAACCTTGGAATGTACTTAGGGATACAGGATCCCAGTATATTGGAAATCAGGATCCTTTTGTTTGTTTGCTTGAATTTGACGCAGAAGCATGGCTCCAACACAAACATTTGTTAATATTATCTAATCATTAAAAGTCGACTTCCATCAAAATATTGATACGATTGCTGACGTAGCCTGCATTCTAATTAAAACTTTCAGAGCTCAAGTACTTCTGATTATTAGATAAAGACGAATCAGCTGCGAACAAAATTGTGAAGTCAGCAAAACAGGAAGGATTATGTCTCCTAAATTATATAGTTTGTTTGTTGTTTGTTTTTTTGTTTTACCTGACTGCTAAGAACTGCTAAGAAAGTATTTGTAAATAGACAAAAAGCAAACAAGGTCCCTCTGTGTATAATTCCTGAATAATTAAAGGAAAGTTTGAGTTCCGATTATTACACTTTGATCTGGAAGAAACTGGCTTGAACATGATTCTGATTTCTTTATCCTACATTAATGTACTAAGACATTTTTCTCACAAAACCTACGAGTACATGATGGATAAAGAAAATCATTGGAATAAAGAGGGGACCATTGCCTCCTTTACCCCTCCCCGTAAGTATGGTTAGGATAGTAAACTTAATAATTGAACTTAGCACATGTGTCAGGTACGCTGGTCCCAAGAGCCATTATTGTAATACCCGCTACACTATGCTCTATTAATGCAACATAGCAAGTTGATATCTTATCCCTAAAAACATGAATCTTTTTAATAGAGATATCTGAACTTAGCACATGATCCGTTGAAAAATCTTTGACTATGCTATGGGTGGTGCCCATGTATGATGGACGTGAGTGTTTGAAGTGTTCATAATGATGACAAAGATAGTTTGAAGGACTTACATGGTAGCATACTGCAGGGTCACAGTCCCGTCAAAGCCCTTGGACCTTGTAACTGTCGTAATCACCGAACCCATCTCAAGATCAGCTGTGTAGTTTGGTGAATCAAAGGTGAACTCGCCAGGCACTGGGAAGAAATAGGATAAAAATAATTCATTGATATGGGTTAAAAGTCTACTATATATAATCTAATATATATTTAATATGCGCTACTGTAAATGCTGTTATTTTTTGCATGATTAATTTTTTGTGCTGAGTGATCCAAAAACATATTTACTGGTTCTTAAATTTGTGTTGCGCATAAGATGTCATGCTTATATTTTTCGCAAGTTCTTAAATTTGCGATCTCAAAATCCGTAAAAATTAATGTGCTAATATTTCTATTTTTACTGTATGTGAACATCTACTAAGTAGTTAAAGTTACAACTAACTGTTTATAGTCATGATGGTCACAATGATGGTCACAATGGTGATGATGATCATCACCATTGTGACCATCATGACTTTAAACATTATTTTCATCATCCCTATAACCATTACTATTCACTATCATCACCCTGACTATTACTTACCATCATCATCAATGATGGTCACCCTTGTAACACTGGGATCCCCCAATGCACCCCCTCCCTCGGGACATTTGAGTATGATATAGAAATCCATGTTGGCCTCATACTGGGTGTCGTTGATGATAGGGACAGTGATTGTCTTCCTCCATTCCGTCTCGTTGAAAACCTGAAAGAATTGGAGAAGTTGAGAGTAAAGCAATAAAGACATCAAATGCATATGATCAATGACAACTTTATTGGCTTTCGCCAAATTTGCAACAAATAAACACAATAATTATTGATCTTGTTCTAGTATGAATACAATCCAATGATGATACATGTCATGTTTCTTTTTTTTCTTTTTTTTTCTATTTTACAAAAGAATATTACATTCCATCTGAGTTTGACGGATATTATGAAATTTATCCCAAAATATTAAACAGAAAAGATATGAACTTCTGATGTTAAATGGGAATTGCAAAATAAAACAGTACTACTTATGAGAATATAACATAACTTATAAGCTATATAAATGTTATCTTTAAATATTTAAGCAGATAATTAATATCATACCAATCTTCCCTGTGCATGAGTGAATTCGGTGCCCTGTTTGGCGGTGCCATCCCTTGTCTCGTATGTCACATAGACGGTACCCTTGATACAATCATCATAGGCTTCGCTACGGCTGATTTCATCCACTATCTCATGGTTGTGCCCTGCTCTGCCATTCTCCTACAAAGTGATCAAAAACACAAAATAATATCAATATTTTAACAATGTAATGAACATACATAAATTAGCACCTATTACTATAATGAATTTATTTCAGTACAATGAAGATTATCATCATACCCAGTCTCACTCTAAAATTCCATTATCCCTTAGCACTCAACTCTTAATTCATTTAAATGTAAAGGTCCTCATATATAGTACAATCTCCCTTCTGATGTAAAATCTTGCTCAAATGTTACTTCATTTAAAACTAAACTTGAATGTACAATGATAACTATTTTTGCCAAATAAACAAGTACATTCCCCTTGCACTTGTGATTTGACTTAAAATTTGATTTGACTTAAAATTTGACTTAAAATTTGACTTAAAAAACCCCATAAATGACCTACTCTTGTTCATGCTGATATGTTTTCTTTTATGGTTTGATGCTTATAAAGACACTGTTTGTCATAGATTCGAACAAACTGAAGACTTTCACAGTGCATTATGAAAATATTTAATCCAATTACTAGTATTACAAATTGAGTGGAGGTACCCATTGTAGAACATAAGAAGTTAGTTCATATCAACATACCTGAGTGAGCTGGCAAGTCCTTCTCCTGTAATGAAATGAATGGATATAAAAAGAACAGGAAGGTTACATTAAGTGCATTTCATATGCAAAATCTTATATTATAATGTGTATACTGCCAAATAATTGTATATTTCATATTTATCAGTCATATTTTTTTTTAATATGTGTACTTTTTATAAGGTACTAAATACCAATACATTTTGTAAGAATTTAGAATACATTTCTATGATTAAATACAAAAGTAAATCTCCAATCTCGAGAGAAACAAAATTTAAATTAAATCAAATTGATCAAATCTAGGGAACAATATGCCACGATAGTAATACCAAACTAGAATTTGATAAAAAATTATTGGTGCTATTTAATTCCAATCACCCCATAGACATGATATAACATTTCTGAAATAATCAATTATCTTTGGATGAGTAAAATATATTAATACACATGTCTACAAATTATCCTTAAATATGGCAAGTTCAGATATACTCGAGGCCTAAATCTCCTAATACCACACCGCTAAACAGACGATTTACAATAAAAAAAATCTTCTTCTTCTTCAATAAGAATGTCTGGAACATCATGTACAAAATTCATTCATAAATTAGACATTACTCTTAACTTGTCTTTCATCCATATACATGTGTTGTATTTGATTACATGCATGTAAGTTATCCTATAAAAAAGCCCTACCAGCCGCCATGTTACATAATGGTTGCTGTCAAGAACTGGTAGCAAGAGGGAAGAAAAGGAGCACAGATATTGATTTTGACGATCACAGCCGAAAGGGAATTCATTATCGGTATAGATTTTTTCTTGGGGCTATTTACCATTTCCTCACAACTACTCCTTTCTTCTTTTGTAAGAACTTTGTCGAACATCGAATAAGTGGCAGGAGCTTGAATTGGGAGGGAGGTCATTGGAAGCTACCCCTCCTCCCTCCCTCCCTCCCCTCACCTCCATCCCACTTACCAACTTCAATAACTTGTACATTTGGGGAATGAATAAGTAATATATATGCAAAGCAGTTCCAACCAACAGATAGAGTCAACAAATTTTTGAGTTCAAAACTTCTATCAGCAAGTTGTAATTTGTTCATTTCAAATGTCATAAACTCATAAGTGGATTATATAAAAGTTAAATAAATTACTGAAAACTAACATTAATCTTTAAAATGGAAGAAAAAACCCTAATGTAACTGTTACTGTGGAATTAGATATAGACATGCTTTAATTTAAATGTCAGTCATTCCAAATCCTCTGACAGATTTTAGCAAAAACAAATCCCATTTCCATGACAACTACCGGTATGCAATACATCTGAAATGGGGTTTAGAAGAGAAATGATAGTTCTTGCCTATAGCTGGACTTAAAAATCCAGGTTGAATCTAAGTGCATCGTGACGATGCTTTTATTTCCTCCTGCCCCTGTGTCTCCAACGTCCTCGATACAACACATAGCAACTACAAGCAATAGGTGTGTGGCTTTCTTGTATGGCAATCAATAATCCATTATTGGCAGTGTTATACAATTTACATGGTTGTCAAAATGACCATCAGAAAACATACTCTGATCCACACACATAACATCATGGGGCTGGGTGCATGGAGATTGGTGCATGGGTATTGGAATGACATGTTGAGGTGGAACCCAATTATAAGTATATGATAGATTTTGAATTGGAAATTTGAAGATGTCTTTACAGCCTATTACATCTTGTGGTTAGAGTTAGAGAGAGGGAAGGATGACTGGAAGAAAAGATATATTGGAAAAGGGTTGGGAAGGATTTTGGTGGACAGTTGAGAGATGGGGAGGAAGGGAGAGAGAGAGAGAGAGAGAGAGAGAGAGAGAGAGAGAGAGAGAGAGAGAGAGAGAGAGTAGTCAGGCAGAATAAAGTTGATAAGACATGATTTTTTGTTTAATTCAGTGAATAAATTGGTAAAAACAAATAAATGATTTAATGAAATGAAAATGCTTGAAGGAAGTGCCGACTTTAAAAAGATGCAGAGGAAATAACAAGACTGACAGAAAAAGCATGGATCATACAAATATGTTTTTTAAAGGTGAAATAGTGTAGAATGACAAAACAAATATTTTTTTGAAAATGTTGTGCCCTACATTATTAATAATTATGGAAATCATGGAAACAAGATATTTATCATCCAAAGGTACATATAATTTTCAGCCTTGTCTGACATTGCTATAATAGAACAATGGACTTACCGGGTACAAGTATACTATACAAGGTGAAAATGGAGAATTATATACAGAGAATTCACAGATTTTCACAAGGCATTCTTACTAAAATGGAAAAGAAAGGAAATTGTTTTTGTCTAATAAATCCATTCTTTAAACAGATGGGAATTTTTTGGTCTACTTTTGAGTACTCAGTGAGTGGTCACTCAATGGTCAGTCCTTAATCAGTCTTTATGCTTAGAAAGTGGACAAGCATTCCAGAAAATAGACTAGCATTTGATGGCCATAGTCCTCATAATTATATTAGACCCTCCTAGGGTTAGCTTTCTTCTAACAAAAACACAGAGACGAAAATCTCACTACGTCTGAGTGACCAGGTCAAGAAGAATTTAATTAATAAAGTGACCAATGACAACAAATTTGATGTCAGTACTGGTCTGCATAGTGTAGTTGGATGGAAGAGACTGAAATCTCATTTATATGATGATCTTCAGAGTAATGGAAGTCACTTCAATTTGTGTATGGAAATGATATTCATTTTTTAAAACAAAAGTTGGTCAGAAGTACGAAATCAAGCGCATTCTAGCATTTTGTGTATGTTAATTCTGTTAGGATATGACAAAGGTATAGTTTCTTCTCTGAAAAAGCTGAATGTATATGTAACAGTTTTTATAGAGTTCTTTAGCATATCATTATCAGAAGCGGATCTAGAGGGGGGGTTGGGGTGGTTGCAACCCCCCCCCCCAAAAAAAAGAAAAAAATCCAGGGACCATTTTTTAAAATCTTATCTTTTTTTTTAGGTGTTTTAGATGCAAGAAAACGCCATTTTCACACACAGATTTTCAAAAAATTTCCCTACTGCCCCTCGCTCGCTACGCTCCCTCGCATACCACCCCAACCCCCACCTTTATAAAAAGCTGGATCCGCCCCTGCATTATTCAAAATGGGGGAGGAGGAGGGGGTCTATAAAGAGGCACATGATGAGGCAGTAGGCTAAGTGCATACATCCCCACCCCCTCCAACAACTTTTAAATACTAATATTTTGGAGACCGCTACTTGGGTGTGATCTGTATGTAGTCTTTATACTTTATGTAGAATATTTTAATGATGAACTTACATTTTCTCTATAATCGAGAGTACAATATTCAGCTTAATTTAGAAACTGGAAATATGGTATTTGGATAACAGACAGTAAACACACAAAAAATGCATTTGGAATCCCAGCAATTTCGAAGTGTCTTTCTCACTTAAACTTGCTCTATCGCTGCATTAATCATTGACCGATCTTTATTATTTGAAAGTGGTCAAAATAATTTCCGGTTGTTTTTGAGACCTGCTCCATCCCTTCAATGCTTCCTCCCACAACCACCCACACCCTCCCAAGCATGATGTCATTTTGTTCTCATATTACCTGTCATACCCATCTTTGCCTCTGTTTAATCACAAACTTACTGATCTCAGCGCTAACCATAGCAACGGAAAGCATTGCCCGTGAATTTGATCCACGAGAAAGGTAAAGGGCAATTTTAATTATCATCTGTTCACTCTCCTGATCTTGTGCCAAGCCAAGCCGAGCACTCAGCTTATAGGAGATTAATTCCTTTCATTATGATGAAAGTGTGATACCCAAAGAGACACATTGATTGGATACAATACAATACAAACCTTTATGCTCAATTTTCTTTCTCTGATTAAGAAGAGCATGCTGCTCTTACTTACCGAAAACCCAATTTAATATGCTGGCTTTGGAAGAACACTTAAAATTACTATCCTATATTCATGGTTCGTATTGTACTGTTCTGATCTACATTTGCCACTCTCCACCCAGGTGCTAAATGGGTACCTGGTAGGATGCAAAGCCAATGTGGTATGCTTAGCAATTTGAGCCTAGTAACTCTTGTTGGAATGCTCCCCAGGGAGTGGAGAAAGAGCATAAATTGTGTGCGGGCAAGCCAGAATCCGATGACAGGGGTAATAATGTAAAGCATTTAGAAACTCGGACATTCCCGACGTATTAAGCGCTATATAAGCAAAAATATTATTATTATTATTATTAAAGTGGAATTTATTTGCCTTGATAATGAAAGTGACATCAGATCAAATGATTTCTTTTAATGGTACATCAGCAACATAATCTCTATGGTAACAATGTATATTCATGTAGGTTAGAGTTTATGATGCAAATATTTACCTGATTTTGTAAATAGTTTGGTCTCATGATTTGCATTGATTTAATCCCCTTTAATCTTCTTTATATAGTAAACTTTCTGGTTCAACTTGTCTAGAATTTTTTTTTAAAAACATGATTGAAGAAATAATAATAGTAAGGTGCTAAGTACTGAGTCTGAAGAGATTCCTGGTAATAGAATTTTTTTGTTTGATACTTACATGTTATTGATATTAATCACTATTTTATCCAATCTAACATCTCCATTCCCAATCATTTTACAATTGGAAATACATCTACTGGTATATATTTTTGAGAACATTATTTAATCCCTTTCCTTATTCTTCAAAATCATTATACACCAAAGTCATTTGGAACTGGAACGATAAGGGGGGACCACTTTAAACAGAAAATGAAATGTAATATTTACAAGGCTACTGATTAGGCAGAGGACGCAGGAGATGGTCTAAGTACCTTCTTTTCTTATGTACCCTTAGGTGTTTGTTTCTCTCTTTTTTCAATTTTTTTCTTCTTGTTTTTCACCCCAGTTTTCATTTCTTTTCATCACTTGATGACATTCAGATTAGGATATTCGATGAACCATTATAACAATACCACCATCAACAATGCCCTTGTTTTATCCTCTGGCTGATACCCACATCCACTACTTCACAGAAAAAGCCAGGACTCATAATTGAAAGGATTTGAAATATCAATCATAACAATTGTAATATACAGTTCCCAATTAGAAAGGATTACTGAACTGAAATATTCTCATTATACATTTTCTATTTCCTTTCTTCTAAATCATTAGATGAATTTCTTTATTGTTGTTTTATTGCTTTCAAATTAGATGTTCCTTACCCCGGGTTACTGGTGAAAGAGTATATACAAGTTGATAGCACATACAAATAATAATTATCATATTTATACCATACTACATGGATAAAGCACTACATCAAATACCTTTTGGATTGTAATATTATAAAAATTTAAGTCTTAAAATCATAGCTAGCATAACAAAAAGTTACTTCAAAGAAATTCTAAACCACTGTCCTTACCAATATAGCCTTGCTATTCATAATCTTTGAAACAGTCATTAAACTTTGTATTTCAAAACTTAAACAATACCGTAATTCAGTACTTATCCTATCTAGATGAAGATCACAAAAATACAACTTCAATCAAAAGTACAAATATGGAAATGCTGACTTACGGAGTTGATCTGTGGAACAGGACATCAATCTCCAGCTTGCCGCAGCTCTCCATTACGGTGTAGTTAGGAGAAGCAAAGGTGAACTTTCCCTTTAAGTCCTCTGTGAAAAGTTGGAGAAAAATATCTAATTAATTCTAAAATCTTTCCCTCATCACCACCACAAACAAGAAATAGTGACAAGCATGACCAGCAATTGGAAGTGTTTTTTTTAATAACGTCTTTAAGAAATTGACGTAAATTGCATATCAATCTTGTCACTAGCAAATTACTTTCCAGATGAAATCATCTCTTTAAAGCCAGAATAGTGTTTAACCATAATACCCTTCTGAATCTTGGCAGACAAAATCAGCACTGCTAAACTTGGGCTTGTAGTCTATCCTACATAACCTTTATCCTCTAGAGAAACTACCCACTCTTAATCAACCTCATTTCATGATTCAAGGTTCTACACTAACAGGGGTCTGCCTGGAGCACATGGTTGCCCAGAGTTTCATACCACCCTCCCCCCTCGCCCCTAAAAGAAAGTAAGACTTTGTGCATGCCCCGCACGATAGATTTTACAGGATAAGATTACACTGGAAAGCGCTGGTGGTGTATTTGCCAAATTAGCCCTCTATTTGCCAAATGTGCCCCCCTGGAAGTAGAAAGCTCACCTGACAGCGCTCCATCACTGGCTTTCTGCATAGATTGGACCTTATCAACCAGGGCTAGTAGCCGGGGCTGGTTACCCGCTGCTCCTCCGGCGGCTATCCTCTGGGCCATGAAGTGCTTCTTGCCTCCGATCATGGATCGCACCACTGCATGCCTGAATCTGGGGAACCAATCAACAAAATTGATCATCACAATGCAAAACATAAACTTTTACCACATGAAACAAGCATTCTGTATAACTATTCTGATGGAATAAAAAGAAACAATTCTTGTCATGTATGGAAAAGACACTCTATAATTCTCTTTGATAATATCATCATTACCTTTTTTCTCTTACAGGGATGTTTGTACAAGAGCCAATCATGTATAGATCACTGTTTTCATAACTTTTGCATGTCCTTTAATCCAGGCGACACATATTATCAATACATTCAAAAATAAAAAACGTTTGTGAGTTTAGAATTCTAGCTAATTTATGACAGGTAAAATGTAAATTTTATGAAATTCCTAGTTCAACAAGCTCCATTTAAAAAGATTTATCTTATTACTGGATATGCAAATTTACACTTTTTCTGAAAGAAACACAGAAAAAAATAACTTCTTGAAAATGCTGTAATCAATGAACAAATAAATGGGCAAAATATGAGATTTATAACATGCAGCAGAAGAAAAGATGAAACCACTGAGAATTCAAATTTACTCCACATGATTTATAAAAATGAAATATGGAAAATGGATGATACAAAATTGCTCCCTCATAAAATATGATAACATATCATGCAAAATTATATGAAAAACAAATAAATACTTTATGGACCATTATGGATCAGCCAGAAGTACATATATCATGATACAATGTCATGCAATAGTATACTGATGTTAAAAAATGAGCATAGAATGTTTAAAGTCAGTCAACAAACAAAAGACTTATTTTTACAAAACATTATTTAAAACGCAAAATGAAGTTTTCCTTAAAGCAAATCGCCATGCAAGTAAAACCTCTGAGGTTTTTTCTCAGATTTTTTTTCTCTGATGTAACTCAAGATGGTCATGCTAAAAGGAGGAACATGATTTAATGGAGGGTTGCCATGGTTACATCTTGGATACCACAGATTAAACATGAAGGGTATCCAGCATTCTCATTTCTCTGCCCAGTTCATCAATCAGCAATGGGCAGGGTGAAATTGATGCCGACTACCAACTCTTCATCTAAATGACTAGTTATGGGTTTTCTCTCAGATAGGGTAACATTTCAATGGAGAGCTGCATTCAATCAGCATCATAAGATAAATATATCTTTCAATGTAAATAGAAAAGTGAATGTGTAATATATTCTAAAGGCAAGAAGTATAGACGTTATCAATGTAATTGAAAAGAATGATAAGATATAGATTGCAGATTGAACACCTGCATATTATCAACTTTGCCAAGAATGATTACAAGGACTTTATCCTTGTATTTGGGTATAATACAGTTTTAGGATACTTGATAGAAACTGTGTTTGGGGAAATAAGCAATATTTATGATATTTGTTATTTTTGGCATCTTCATTGTCTGCTATATCATCCAACCTTTTCAAAAGCTAAAATTTCTGTGAAAATACCTAAAATACAGTGTTAGGAGTGATCAAAGTCAATTCTTACATTGCACTTTGTCTAGAGCATGAAGTTCCAACCTATTAACATTTGGATTCCTCATTATTTGTTATTCATGTTGCTATGGAGATGACCTTATTCCATGACCCTGACTTTCAAAGAGAACGCATCTATAAATGAGGCATGAGCAGGGGTATCATCATCACAAAAGCTGTCATCACAAATCCTTTGGAATAGCAAGTCAAATCACTGTTGGTTGGGAGGGAGATACAGAGGAGGAGGAGGGGGAGGAGGAGCAGGAGGGGGAGGAGGGGGAGGAGGAGCAGGAGGAGCAGGAGGAGCAGGAGGAGCAGGAGAATGAAGGATAGGGAAGAAAAGAGGTAGTGTACCCTAATCTGTTTGAAATCGGAGAAGAAACAATGCCATTATTCAGTATCTGAATACATCCCATATTCCCTTTCTTTTCTTTTCATCTTTCCACCTCGCGTTAAGATCCAGAACATAATTCACCTGCTCTCTCACCCTATCATCCATATCCCAATGTTAACTCACTCTGTATTAAGCAATGCCAACCACTGAACTCAAATCCAGTAGTAGTTCTACAGGGGACATCAAGCCCCCCCCCC